>APFE030857895.1:35375-73257 GCA_000404065.3 Pinus taeda
TTTAAATGAAATATATTATGAAATTTTTAATGGAATATATAATTATTATTATTTTTAAAAAATGTGTATTTATTATTCTCCGATAGGGGTGTACTTCTAAATCATCACTTGGCAAGTGGGCCGAGTACAAAGCTTGTTTGATCTCCACATGCTCCATTAATATTTCATGAAGAGTCAGGCATTCTATAATTGCTTGCAGGCGAACACCTTGCTCGCACACGTTGTTGATAAATACCCATAGTGCAGAGGAAAATTCTCCAGTTGTATGTTTTGGGCAATGAATTGGGAGGGTGCAGAGGGTAGGGGTACTCAGTATTCGAACATCCTGTCGAGGTCAAGGCAGTAGATGTTCAAAGCAATAGTTGCATGGGATAGCCCAGGGTGGCGCAACACTGAGGCCATGGACTATCCATGGGATCCTGACATGAGTAATAATGTTGAGTCTCTCTGTCTTACTTATTGGAACCTATGCTTGAGGGATGAAGAGTTGGTGTTGGTGACAAAGGAGGCACCTAGTCATTGAGGTAGGTTAGTTCTTACCCCCTACAGTTTATGTTTCAAGTGTTGGAGTGCTCAACTATGCAATTGGCCTCGTCTCAGGCTATAGGCTTGTTGGGGTGCTGCTCCTTTCGGAACTTAAAGAGAAGGGGCAGTCCATAGTCACATTGTGCCCCTCTACAATCACGAAGGTGAGTCCAGGGGTTGGGGTGTTTTTATCAAAAAAAATTGGGTGTGGAGGAAAGCCCCTTGATTAGGCATGCCCTGGCACTATAATCTCGTGTCATCCACTAGGATTCTTGTGTTTGGTTGTATTGCATGGTGTTATATATCTCGACGGTGGTTTTTTTGCAGGTTTGATTATTGGGTCATACACAGTTCTTATGGTTCCTATTTTCTAGCCTTTCCCTTCCTATCACAACCTCGACTCGACATCATGTCACGTCAAAGGGGACACCCTCATTGGGGGGGAGGCAATCACTGCCATGATGGGAGAACAGACCTGGGAAATCAATTGCCCACAAACACATCTAACAACAGGGAAATGGAGTAGGCAACTACTATCTCTCCAGCCTATTCCCTAGGCCATGTGATTTCTCCAGCCACCCTCAAGTCCATTGCATCCTAGCTACACAACATCCAGGTGAACATGGACATTTTGAGGGAGCATACATATGAGGATAGTAACGAAATGGTAGCCTACATCAATGACATCCAGTATAGTCAAAACGAAATTCTAGAATAGATGGACAGTCTTCAGTGCCAACATCGATGCACCAACAACCACCTCCACAGCCTAAATATGTTGCCTCCTATTCAGGGTTCTCTTATGTTTTGTCTATGTATGTCAAGGCTAATAGGCCTATCAAAAATAAATAATGTCGTTGTTTTTCTTTGTTTTCCTCCAGGTCCCAATCTTAACAAGTCTAGTCGAACTGAGGGAAAGGGCTCTGTTGAGATGAATTTTGTACTCATCAACTATTTGATAATCTAATGAAAGCATCTTGATTGACAAAAAAAGTGTGTATTCATTTTAAAATTATTAAATGAACTTAAGACTAATTTTTCATATATATATTTAGGGAATCTATATAAATTAAATGATAGGTAAATGTGATATGCATCAATTCATAATAAACATTCAAAACATTTATCTCATCATACATCGTTGCTAAATTAAATTATATGTGTGTGTGTGTGTGTGTGTGTGTGAATGAACTAAATAAACTTTATGTAAAATATTCTATTATTATTAATGATTAAAAAAATTGAATATATAAACATATATACATTTAAAAAAATAACAGGTAAGGAGATTCTTAATTATGGATATTCATCCTCATTTACCCTAGAGATCCTTAAAATGTAAAGAGACTTTGTTACAATATTATAGGTCAATACCATGGCTTATCAATATTATAAACAAGTGTCATATGAAAATAACTATGTTTATTTGGGTAATGTGGTATTGATAAGTCATTATATTGACCCATGATAATACAACACACCCTAATTAGAACGTAATAATTTCCACATTTAAGAATCTTGTTCCATGCTATTTTAATTGTACATGTTTAACTCATATATTAATTCTTTTTAATAATAATAATAATAGTAATTTTATGGTTATTTTTTATCTTGGCAATATGAGATTTATCATAAAGTAATTGTTTTTTATGTTTATTATGGATTGATGTTTATGATGTTCACCAACTATTTATATAATTACTCTAATTTCAAAAAGAAAATACTTACCACTTCAACATAGAAATTGTATGAATATTGTAACATCCCTCGGTAACCTCGCATGAAAATGCATGGAGTTAGATTTTTTTTTTTTTTTGTTAACACTATTTACCCATAGGTAGATATCTAGATTACTATTCTAGATTCCTCATTAACTATTAGATAGAATCTTCATCATTGCATAGCCTATATTTAGTAATGAATAGTGATTTACATAACCATTAACAACCACTACTGTAGCATATTAACATAAACTTTCTGACATAATCTTACATCATTTTCACGATTCTTTTAACTAGATTAGTTAATCACATATTTGATATTATAAACATCACACCATGCAATAGTAATCATCATCAAACTGACACAATAAGCCATCACATCATTGAACATTGATATACCCTTGAAACCCCATAGGGTGAAAACCAAAAAATGTTTAATTTTATTATTAAATGCTCGTGAGGGTGTTCAACCCTCACTCAATGACTTATAAAGGAGTCCATCCCTTAACCATTGCCATAAAATCTTGCAAGGAAATATCATTTAAACACAACGTATCTAGCTAAAAGATATTACAATCATCATGATATCATTTACCCCCAAATCTTCAACCTTTATATCTTTGTGGCTTGGTTGTTTCATCAATGGACCATCCTACATCCCGCACTCATCTGCATGAACCATTATTTCTTTACTTGCCACAATGTTAAACATAATCTATCATTTCCATAGGTTTCCATCCTTTCCCGCCATTGTTGTCATTAGCATACTTTGATGTTATAATTACATAAAGTATTAATCAACCAATAATTAATCTTTAATAGTGATTCTTCAACATCTATTCACGTGTATACATGAAAGATAAATATAATATCGCAGCATGCTTCTTCTAAAAATGATGCTCATGCACTGATTATAAGCAAATAATCATCAAAGCATGTCAAAATAAATACAACATTACTATGATTCTTATTGCACCAACACGTGTTCTTCCCAAAGGATAATCATTGTAACCATCCACTAGCATTATAGCTTAGATTTCCATGCATATAATCAGGTAAAACTTATTCAAATAAAGTTAACTCTTCAACTTTTCTTTGTGCATGTAACTAAGTAATATTTCCAATACAATAGATATTATTATTATGCATGTCCTCATCTAAGGGAAAACTAACATAATAAATATTATTATCATGCATTCAAATGCTGGCCCTTTTTGGAAAGTATAATTTCCAAGATAAATCTATTTACAAAGTGTAATATACATGCTCTATTCTAAATGATAACTAACATGTTGGTTATTATTTCTTTTCGAATAATCCAACATCATCAGTGTACCTTTCATGGATGCAAATATTATATTTCCTTTCAAGAGATCAAACACAATATTTCTATTTTTCGTGCAAGAAAATAAAATAGTTCTTTTCAAGAAATATCAAACATAGAATTCCTATTTTGTGCATGCAGAAAACCTATCTCCTCTCAAGAAATATCAAGCATAGTTGTCTATTTTGGTGCATATAAAGAGCTTATTTCTTCTCAATAAATATTAAGCATAGTAGTTCTATTTTGTGCATATTTCTTATCAAGAAAATCTAATAAAATAAGAACATATTCTAGTGGTTCTCTTTAGGAATCTAATGCATAGGAATCATGTGAATAATTTCAAATAAATTAATAGTCTAACTTCCCACACATAATGCCATGCAATATTTTTCTTTATATTTCCTCAAGCAAAGCTCACATGCATTCTTTATGAAAAATAACATGACTTCTTAAATCTTTTTTTGCAAGAAACATGTGTTCTTTTAATACAATCACCATTCCTTCTCCGCATACAAATACACAAAAGTTTTTGAAAACAAACATGGGTTCTTTTCTATATGCACATAATTCATAAGCAAGTTAATTCATAAGTGAGTTTTCAAGAAAATAATCCATTTTCTTATTGTTTAATGCACACGAATTCATATATTTTTCTTTCCAAACAATTAGCACAACTAATTTATCTTTTACCATGCAGTGTTTCTGAAATAAGATGGCTCATCTTTTATGCAAATGATAATTATGTGCATTCTTTTACTAAAGACTGGTTTTACTTTTACCATGCTTGTATGCAAGAATATCCTTAACTTTAAAGCATGCAAACACATATTTTTTTCTTTTCCAATTTAATAATCTAACTTCCACACAAAAATCCCTACAGTATTTTCAATTCATTATACAAGACTTCTTTATCCTCTTATGTGTAGGGTTCCTATATAATTTCATATTTTAGAAGATTTGGGTAAGTTGCAAAAGCTTCAATAACATTTATACTTGTTATGTATTATATATTTTTAAGCAAAAAGATACCATTCCATCTTTTGTTTTCGAGAAATAACAGGTAATTAGCATGTATACTTTTCTCTCAAAGAGTAGACTCTTTGTCCCAACTTGAGATTTTATTTTCCTAAAATGAAAATGCCATGATACACATTTGGTGAAACTATTGTTTTCCATTCTCACTAACAAACCATTCTCTTAGCTCAACTCCTTTTTGTGTCGGGCTTGCATTTTCCTATAGTTTTCAAAGCATAACTCGTCAAGAAAAGCCTTGGAATCCTCTCTGGATATTCACGACTGCCATTCTTACCCAATAATTATATTTCGACCCTTGCAATACTTGTGTCTCTCACTATGTAATAAGCGATATCCCCATTAATTATGTGCCTTCAACTCAATGGTGGAGATGAAACTTCAATGGTTCAGGAGGCAACATATGGAGATTATTCGGTGAATGGCCAACAACAATTAGAGACTAGAAGTACACTTGTATGTTTTGTTCCCTTGAATAAAGAAAGACGAGCTTGTTATGAAGAACGCGTGCTAATTAAATTACATTCCAACTATCATGTGTATGGAGATGTCGTGAATAATATGTGTGTGTTCCATCATCGCTAGGTAATTTTATGTTTTAGAGCATATATCCTTGGTAAAAATAAAGGTTACTAAGAATCGTTTACCTCTAACTAATTCAATATTATTGACTCATTAAAAACTAACTATTTAGGTTACATCAAAACCTTCATAATATTTTCATTTTGTGCACGTGAAATAGGGATATTACATACTCACCCCCTAAAGAGAACATTGTCCCCAATGTTCTTCCTTCACTGAAAATTTATCCTGTACTCATGATATAAAAGTATAAAAAATCCCCAAAGGGGATAATTCCTTTCAAAATGAAGAATTTTATTTCCAATATAAACTCATAAGAAAAAACAGTAACATTTTATCAATAAGCATAAGCATTTGTAATGGGAAAATAAGAAATCTCTACTTTTCATCACTTAGCCATTATTCAATTTTTAGAGATAAAAGCAAAATATCTATACGAACTTGAACTTACCAATTATTCTTGGATTTTATGGTCACTTTTATGCAAGTTCTCTAATAATGGTTTGATAATCCATCAATACTCCATGGCAAGCACTCTGTAATAAATGACTAAAAAATCCAAAATAATCATATTATTCACAACATTTTAGTCAAATGAAATTAACAATACTTTAGTTATCAATCATTATCATAGCACTTCTACAATACGTAGAGATCATAAACACTCTAATCATCAAAATAATAAATCATTACACTATGTGCACATTGTCTTCTGTCTTATCTCTCGCTAAAAACACCCACATAGTACTTCTAAAGTAATCAGAGAGCACCTATCTCTCCAATCATCGAAATAACCAATAATTGCATCAAGTGCAAATTGTCTTAGCCCTTGATAAAGACATTCATAATTTTGGTAATACAATAAAGGAACTACACTACCAATAATTCCTTACCGAGCACGAGGCTCCTTTCCTGTCAAGATGTACATAAAATATTTACACAATCATATAGAAAATTCCTTTTTTTAACATAACACATAATTTATTAGTTAATTTGTTCTACTATGAGAACCACAATGGTAAAAGAATGATCCTCCCAACCCATGGGAACTAGTTTCCATGACTAGATAGAGTCATTTTCACATCCAAATAGTTCTCTGACAGAGACCATACTAGATATAGTTTGGAATTCCACTGGCCAACCAGCTCAATAATTCCAATGACCACAAAGGGTCCAATACTGGATTCCTCTTGACAACGTCTTTCTTATTCCCTTGACAACGTCCCATGTATGAGGAATTTTTGGCCTCCTCCAATAGGATCCAAAATCAACAGAGTTGCCTTGGTATTTTTCCCCTCTTCACCATCTTGGCCAACTCTTTTCCCTTACTGAGATCATTTATATCTAGATTGAGGAAATATGGGTAGGAAAGCACCATGAGCCCCTTTAGGCAGGTAACCTCCATCAACCAAAGGCCTCCTAGCCTTTCACAATTGTCCACAACTATATTTCATGTAAAATTCTCTTTTAGACATCTTTCCCACAGTGATTTACATAAAGTACCATATGCATATTATCATTAAAACAAAAAAAAACATTCATATACATCATGCATTCATACAACATGGGTCCACAATATCTAGATTGATAGGAAATATAACTAACATATAGGTTGTATACATTATGATTTTCCAAATAATACAATCATGCATATCATAACATTATACTTTCTAATTTATCGCTGGAATTCACATTGCAGTGTTTTACCTTCATAGGTTTTCATGTTTCCATTAATCACATCAGCAACATTAGCCATAAATATGCATTGTTTAAACAATTATTCACTTTCACAATTGTTTTAGTTTCATCCATACAACATTGTCATACATAAAAGTATATACAAATATTCATTAATGTGAATGTTAATAACAGTTAGGGTAACAATCCAAACATTTCCAATTCCCACATTGTATTGTCACCAACAGGCCGGTCGATGAAGTAACTACATAATCACTTGTAATAAGATTAAATCAAATCCAATTCATGCATATAAGTTTTAATAGTTATTTCTACAACACTAACTAATCGGCCATGACAAAACTCAATCGACAACTAGTTATTATAGTCAAGTCTCACTACTCAACTCATGGTTATTTTTAACATCGAGAGGGGTTCTTTCAGTGTCCTTTTTAAAACACTCTATCATCCTCTTCAAGGAAATTCCCCATATTTTTCATTCATGCATTTATTCTTTATCAGTAGTGCATTGTAATTTTAGTCATGTTCATGTATCAGTAATATTGTCATATTTCCAAAGGTTGGTAGTCGATTCTCACTTTCACTAGTGAGTACTTAGGTCCATAGGTGCAAAAAATACTTTATTATCTTTTATCCTCAACAGGATTCAAATGTCATGAATACAGATCTGTAGCAGACTTTATTACTTACTACTCTTCAATGCAGTTATAAACAAGAATGATGCATCAACTGTCAAAAGTAGTCTACTGCATATATCAATATGGAAATTATTAGACTCATATCTAAGTTGATGCCCACTAGTAGCATACCTTGATTTTACTTTTCTGTTTAACAATTCCCAAAGGCACTAGTGCTGCAACCTTTAGCTCTGATACCACTTGTAACACCCTCCGGTAACCTCACATGAAAATGCATGGAATTAGATTTCTTTTTAGACAATTTACCCACGAGTAACTATCCACGTTACTATTCTAGATTCATTATTAACCATTATATAAAATCTTCATCATTACGTAGTGTATATTTAGTAAGGAATAGTGAGTTACATAACCATAAAAATCACTATTGTAGCATATTAACCTAAAATTTTTGACATAATCTTGCATCAATTTAATGTTTCCTTTAACTAGATTAGTTAATCACATAATTGATATTATAAACATCACGCCATGAAAGGATTCATCATCATCAAATGACACAATAAGCCATCACATCATTGAACACAAATATACCCTGGAAATCTCGTAGGGTAAAAACGAACAAACATTTAATTTTATTATTAAACACTCATGAAGGTGTTCACCCCTCACTCAATGGCTTATAAGGGAGTCCATCCCTTAATCGTTGTTATAAAATATTACAAGGAAATATCATTTAAATATAACATATCTAGCTAAAATCTATTACAATCATCATGATATTATTTACCAACAAATCTTCAATCTTTATATATCTGTGGCCTGGTTGTTTCATCAATGGACCATCTTGCAGCTCGCACTCATCTACATGGACCATTATTTCTTTACATGCCACAATGTTAAACATAATCTATCATTTCCATAGGTCACCATCCTTTTTTGCTATTGTTGTCATTAGCATACTTTGATATCATAATTACATAAAGTATTAATCAGCCAATAATTAATCTTTAATAGTGATTATGAAACATCTATTCATGTGCATACATGAAATATAAATATAATATCGCAACATGCTTCTTCAAACAATTTTGCTCATGCAATGGTTTTAAGAAAATAATTATCAAAGCATGTCAAAATAAATACCACATTACTATGATTCTTCTTGCACTAACAATGTTCTTTCCAAAGGATAACCATTGTACCATCCACTAGCATCGTAGATTTCCATGCATATAATTAGATAAAACTTATTCAAAGAAAGTTAACCCTTCAGCTTTTATTTGTGTGTATAACTAATCCAATACATAGATATTATTATGAATATTATTATGAATATTATTATTATGCATACAAATGCATGTCCTCTTCTAAGGTGAAAATAGCATAGCAAATATTATTATCGTGCATGCAAATGCAGGTCCCTTTTTGAAAAGTATCATTTCCAAGATAAAACTATTTACGAAGTCTATTATACATGCTCTGTTCTAAATGATAAATAACATGTTTGTTATTAATTCTTTTCAAAGAATCCAATATCATCAGCGTACTTTTCATGGATGTAAAGATTATATTTCCTTTTAAGAGATCAAACACGATATTTCTATTTTTTGTGAAAACAAATAAAATATTTCTTTTTGGTGCATGAAATATTTTTCTTTATGTTTCTTGAAGCAAATCTCATATGCATTCTTTATGAAAAATAGCATAATTTAAATATTTTATGCATGAAATATGTGTTTTCTTAATACAATCATCATTCGTTCTATGTTTACAAATACCCAATCTTTTTTTAAAACCAACATGGGTTCTTTTATATATGCATGTGATTCATAAGCGAGTTTTCAAGAAAATAATCTTGGTTCTTATTGTTTAATGCACAATAATTCATATATTTTTCTTCCCAAAGAATAAGCACAAATAATTTATATTTTACCATGCAGTGTTTCTAAAATAACATGGCTCATCTTTTATGCAAATGATAATTATGTGCACTCTTTTACTGAACAACAATTTTACTTTTACCATGCTTGTATGGCAAGAATATCCTTAACTTTAAAGCATGCAAACAAATTATTTTTTTTCTTTTCCAAAAATAACCTAACTTCCACACAGAAATCCCTGCAGACTTTTCGATACATTATACGAGACTTATTTATCTTCTTATGTGCAAGGTTCCTATATAATTTATTTGTTTAGAATATTTGGCTAAGTTGCAAAAGCTTCAATCACATTTATACTGCTTATGTATTATATATTTTTAAGCAAAAATATCCCATTCCATCTTTTCTTTTCAAGAAATAGCAGGGAATTAGCATGTGTACTTATCTCTCAAAGAGCTAACTCTTCATCGTGACTTGAGCTTTTCTTTTCCTAAAATGCAAATGCCATGATACAAAGTTGGTGAAATCAATGTTCTTCATTCTCACTAACAGACCATTCTCTTAGCTTAACTCCTTTTATTGTTAAAATCATATTTTCCTATAGTTTTCCAAGCATAACTCATCGAGAAAAGCCTTTGTTATGAAACCAGCCCACAAAATTGAAGAAAATAAAGATCAACAACTTCAAAATTAGCCTCTTCGAGGGGGAACCTCCTCTACATTATAGAAATGAACAATTCTTGGATGATACAAATGACAAGACCTCCTTTCTATATATAGGAGTCTAAGGGATCACAATATAATCAAAGCCAACATAACAATAATAATGTAAGGGCACAACAATAAAAATAATGGGCTTCAATCGGACATGATAATAATAATATGAGGACTACATGGGCACAACAACACAATAAGGGGGTTGCACTAATAAAAATAAGGGGCTACACTAGCAGTATAGGGACCTAACATGCCCCTCTCATTCAAAAAGTGTTGTACTCAACGCTTGAGTAGTTTTGGATGCTTCTATATGAAATTCTCATCCTCCCATGCATAATCTTCAGTGGTTAACTTCTTCCACTTAATGAGATACTCTATAATTGATTGATTTTGTAGTTGTCAGGTTCTTGCTTCCATGACTGCTTCAATTTCCAATATGAATTTTCCTTCCTTTTCAAGTTCTGGCAATATTGTTTGAACTCGGAGCTTGTCACCTATAACCTTCTTTAAGCATGAAACATGGAGAACTGGGTGCACTCAGGAAGATGCAGGAAGCTCCTATTTGCATGCCATAATACCAATCTTTTGCAACACCTTGTAAGGAGCATAGTAATTTGGTGATAATTTATTATCATTCTTAGCTTTCTTAAGGGATGTTTGTTTGTATGGTTGTAGCTGTAAAAATACCCAGTCACCTACATCAAAAATTGTTTTGTTGTGATGTTTATGTGGCTATTCTTTCATTCGATTCTGTGCCAAAGTGAGGTTATCCTTTAGAAGTTGGAGAACTTGTTGTCAATGCTTGACATGCTCTTCCACTCTTTGAACCTTAGAATGATTTTCCAAGACTTTTTTGAGTTCATGAGAAATACATGATTTCATTGTTTGAACCTCTAGTGAACATAATTATCAAATTATGCCTCGTTGTTCTTTATTTATAATCTTTGTCATGCCATTAGAGATGATTATGTTTCCTGGTTTCCCTATGATACCCCTTAATTCAACTTCCTTTCCTTTCCAAAAAAATTTGAAGAAAAGTTCTTGAAAATTGAAAGTTATCATCCCCAAAGATTGTAGCCATTCATCTCCTAGTTCAACATCAACACCACCCATTGGAATCGAAAACATTAGACTATTCAAGACATGTTCTCCCATGAATAGCTTGATATTATGGCACTTTCCACAGTAATTTATGGTTCCTCCATTTGCAAGCATTCCTTGACACTCAAGTGCTAGATATAGGAAGCAATTGAATTCCTTGGCTATCTTACAATGAATAAAATTATGGGTACTACCCGAATCAATCAACACTATTAGCTTTTTCTTCTTGATATGTCCTTCTATCTTGAGAGTTTAATGAGTGGAAATTCATTTGAGTGCATTACAAGATATGGTGAGATTCATTTCTTCTTTCTTTGGGATTGGTTCCTAGCATATATCCTCTTCTTTTGACGTTTCTTGTTCCTTTTCTTCCTCCTTTGTGAAAATTAATCAAGTGACAAGTAGTTTACGAGAACAAAGCCCTCTATACCATACAAAATGATTCGGATTTAAATATAACAATGCAATACGTACCTTTTGTAAAAGTTTCACATCATGTAGATCAAAATATTTCTCCATTTGTAGTATCCAAGTTACCGGATCCTTGCCATCAAACTTCCTCATATTTATTTTTTTCTTTTAGGAGATCTATCTTGAATATGTTATATCTCTATAATTTTGGATCTCCAAGGTATGAAATTTTGTCCTGTGGTATCCATCTAAGTCCTCTTTCCAACTCCATGAGTCTGATCGAGATTGGATTCTCCAAGAAATATATATGCCCAATCTCCCACACTGGCCTAATTATAGATTGGTTCAGTAGAGCGAACTTGTACAACGTTCCATGTGTCACTGTTTCGATCTTTGGCCCTAAAAGTGATACCCAACAAACTAAAATCTATCCTCTTTCTATTACTTCTTACAAAATTTGAATCCAATGTTAAGAGAAAAAGTTATGATGATTTTCCCAAGGTCACATGTTGGAGATGGAATTTAGGAGCCTATAAAAACCCTCCCTTCCTCTATTCATATCTCCAAAAATATAGCGATAAAAGAACTGAAATTCGGTCACGAGGTTCATCATGATTTCACCTCAAATGGGTTGTAATTTTAGCATCTGAAGAATCATAGAAAATGTTGTAGCAAAAATTCCATGATGACCTATTTGTAGTGAAACCCTAGAATCCAAAGCTCTAATACAAAATGTCATGCAACCAGCTCACAAAATAGAAGAAAATATAGATAAACAACTTCAAAATCAGCCTCTTCGAGGGGGAAACTCCTTTAAATTAACAATTGAAAATTCTTGGATGATCAAATGACAAGACTCTTTCTATATATGGAGTTAAGGGGTCATAATATAATCAAGCCGGTGAAAAGGGCACACATAACAATAGTGGGGATCAATGGGTCAAATAATAAAAATATGGGACTACATGGGAAAAATACAATAAGGGGGTTGCACTAATAACAATAGGGGCTAGACTACAGTAAGGACCAAACAGCCTTGGAATCCTTTTTGGATATTCATGATTTCCATGCTTACCCAATAATTATATTTCCACCCTTGTGAACTTGTGTCTCTCACTATGTAATAAGAAATATTCCCATTAGTTATGTGCCTTCAACTCAATGGTGGAGGTGAAACTTAAATGGTTCATGACGTAGCGTATGTAAATTATTCCGTGAATGACCGACAAGAACTAGAGACTAGAAGTACGCTTCTACATTTTGTTCTCTTGAAAAAAGAAAGGCAAGATCATTGTGAAGAACCAGCCCTAACTAAATTCAATTCCAACTGTCATGTGTATGTAGACATCGTGAATAATATGTGTGTTCCATCATCACTTGGTAATTTTCTTTTTTAGAGCATATATCCTCAGTAAAAAAAAAGGTTACTGAGAGTCATTTACCTCTAACTAATTCAATATTGCTGACTCATTAAAAACCAACTATTTAGAGTATGTCAAAACCTTCATAATATTTTCATTTTGTGCACGTGAAATAGGATATTACAAATATACACCTTTACACCTGAAATTAAAATTAACAGTTTAAATTTAGTCATATTAAAATTTAAAAATAATAAAACAATCAAAAAATTAGTAAGCTAAAAGGCACTATTAACCAGTATGAGATTGTCACGAATGTTACATTTAAATATAATAAAATAATATTTACATTAACAAATTAAAAAACGAAATGAAATTCTTTAATTTCCACCTTAAATTTACATCAACTTTATATAGAGATAAAGGAATTGAAACTATAAAAAAATTAATTTACTTTTTAGTATTAGGGAGATGTGTAATACCTTCACTACTTAATATGGAGATGATAGATGGCATGCAAAACTAATATTATTGATAATACATGATGTGTAATTCATTATATGTTCAATTGACATGTAATATTTAAAACAAAATATATAAATAATAAAAAAATATTTTGATGACGATGATGATGATTAACATCCACTTAGACCAATATGGTCTATCTGACCTTAAAAAGGTGAGAGAATAATCAAGATTCTTTAAAATTTTATTTCTATGCTCGAAAATAAGTGAGAGAAGCATTCCCAAATCACCATAGTAATATTGACTTAATAAGTCAAGAAGGTTTGCAATATGACAAATATCTTGAAATATAGAATAGATGTGAGTAAAACCTAGAAAATACATGAGGAAGTGCTTTTCATCTTCAACCCTCTTAGTATTGCATAGGTGACAGACTATTTCATCATAGTTTCATTTTGAAGCTCATGAGAGTCTATTCTTATATTATCAATGTTGATTCTCTTCTTGACATTAGTCAAGCCAAATAGATAATTCCGGTTTCTAATATTGGTTGATCACATCCTTATAATATCTTAGTTTAATTCTTCCCTCTCTCTTTATCACCCCACAACTTATCCTTAAATTTGGAAGTAATAATATTTTTAATATTATCCTTATTCTACAATATGATGTCCTCCTTTATCTCCCAATGGTCTAGCGAAAGCTGGGCATCCTTATGTCATCCTCACTTAAGTGGAAGGTAGGGGATTTTCCTAGAGTTAGAAGCAATTTTGGGAAACTTCTTGGCATCCATGTTGAACAACTTCTTATACATGAAAGTTTTTTTCTCAAAGTTTCTCCTCTTGAAGGGAAGCCTTCCTAATAGATACACATTGAAAATAAATTTGTTTCGCCGATCACAAAAATTCTTTCATTTTAGTTAATGAAATGAAATCTTGTTAATCCCACTAGACCAAGATTCACATTACTTTATTTATATATTCTCATATATTCATTATTTATATATTAATTATACTTTATTCATAATATCAGTACAAAGTTATAATATTATTTTTCTTATTTTCATAAATTTAGATGTTCTTTGGACTCCTTCCTTTTAAAATATCTATATATTTTGTTAAAATATAATATATTTGTCGAGGCTTATTTGATTAATTTTTTAGATTTCATTTGAACTTAATTTATATTTATTTAATAAATTTCTATATATAAATTATATAATTCAATAAGCTATATAACTTTATGACTATTCTTTATATCAATTATATTGATTTGTCCCTATTATAATTGACTTATATTATTAGATCCCTATTATATTAAAAAAAGTTATGAAATTTATTTTTTTTGTCTAATGGTTAATTTTGGCTTTTGTCTTATCTTTTAGTTCATAAACTCCTTCCTCCCTTTTTTAAATCTTCGTTGAATAAAATTCTCTTCATCTTTTTGTCCATATGATGAACCACATTGGTTGGTTCGAAATGCATCAGCAATCAATAAATTTATGTGATGGATCCAGAAGATAGTTATATAAATAATTCTACTCATAAAAGCCTCCATTGAGATATGATCTAGTTTGATTACTTGAGTTTTGGGATAATTTTTTGTTTTGTTTAGATATTTAGATGTCATAGAACACTTATTACAAGGCTTCTTTTAAATAGTAGCAATGAATGGAGGTATGAAAGCATCGCTTACTAAGCTATTTTTTCACTTAAGTCATTAATGATATTATAACTAATGTATACTTGTTACACTGATAATTGGCATTCTATGTAGTAGTGCACCAATGTCCAAAAGCTTTTAGTGAACCAGCTGTATCAATGTCAAAGTTTATTTATTGTTTCTTGCATTTGACTTATACAATTCATATACGTAGTCATTTCTAAAAAATATTCTTGTCACAGAGTATTCTAATCTTTTGAGTTTTAGTTTATTATATATGAATAATATTTTCAAATATATTCAATGAAATATCTATTTCTTATCTTACCTTCCTTTATCGTATTATATTGTTTCTTTTATGTACATTCTTAATTGCAACATCTTTTGTATTGTATACAACATCACTTTTCTTAATAAATTTCTAATTCAAATGTAGACAACGAATTTAATGTTGAGGTTTATTCTACATGTGTGTGATTACATGTTTTTATTATTTGTCATGTATGTCACGTCACCTTTTTTAGGTTTGTGATATTTATTTGTTGTTGATACAGATATAGTGATGGACAATTATATTGATGTTAGTTCTATTTAACTATTAGGTAGTTTCTTTGAAGTTGCAACATATCAAAAGAAGGCTATAAATTATGGGTAATGTTCCTATGTTTTTTGGTTTAGCTCGCCAAGTATTCAACAAATGTTGACAGATTAGCTTTCTATTTCATCTATCAAAATTTCTTTGGTGACATAAAGTCATCATTGTGTTTTTTTTTCTTTCTTTATTATTTTTTTTTCTTAGTTTTTGGTTTTCTCTTTCTTTTTCATTATCTTTTTTTATTCTCTAATTTATCTTGGAGGTTGTGACTAATTCTACTCCATTTCAGTCGAGTATCGACATTTCATTGGCGACATAAAGTGATCACTCTATTTTCTTTTCTTTTAATTTATTTTCTTGCTTTTGCTTTCTTTCTTTATTTTATTTCCTTAGTTCTTGGTTTTCTCTTTATTTTTCATAATCTTTTTTTTTTTCTCTAATTTATCTTGGAGGTTATGACTAAAGCCACTCCATTTCAATCAAATATTAAGTAGGAGGACATTTTTGTATCATTATTCACACTTGTTAAAGATTTTGCAAGGAAAAGCTTTATTGAAGGTGAATTATTTGCTTTTCCAACCTTACTTGCTATATATATTTATGATATATTGCCTAAATTAGAACAAGTTGATTGCGCTTGCATTCCCTCTTTAATAAATGACATTACATGCCCTCTTTCAACCTGACATATTTCCAAATTTTAATAATCAAAATAATATTTCAACGAGCTTGTTTCACATCATGTTATATATAGCTGAGATTAGGGAAGAAATTGAAATATCTTAGTCTACAATATCAAGAGATATTGAAATTTTTATGCACAATCAAGAGAGAGGTTAGCTAGAATATAACATAATTGATCAATATTTTTAAAGTAAATGCATACAACCCCTCACCAATCACGTTCTTCTTCTCGAATATTTGATACTCCTCTTTAGTCACGAATATTTAGAGGGAAATCTCCTGAATTCGATTTCTTATCGGCAGTTAAAAGTAGAAAATAAGGCCTTAAACAACTTAAAACCACCCTTAAAATATCTCTTTATGAGTCTAGTTCGAATCTTATATTGCAAATACCTATGCTTAATATACCACCATTTAAAATGGTTTCACTTCCTCTCGGTAGTATTTATAGCAATTATAAATTGGTCTCCTCAACTACCAATCCCAACGAAGTTATACAAAATATGGTTTTCTTGAGTTTGAAGAGGATTTGAATGCAACCCCATGGCATGTACCCTCTCTAGATTTACCTTTGGCCACTACTTTACGATAATTTAAAGACTACTTAAGCTTTTAGGCAATGTCACTTGTACTATGGAAGACCATTTAAATGTCCTTTCCAAAGCCTATAATAACATAGGAGCTAACATCAATGATGTATGCATGAGGTTGTTTGTAAATACGTTGGAAGGGAAGGTTTCATCTTAGTTCTTCAACCTTCCACCTAAATATTTTTCCACTTGGTCTAGACTTTGTTATTGGTTTATGTCTACATATGGGAAACAATAGAGTCTTGTTTATTGGTTAAAAGAATAAAATAACATGGTATTTCAACCCGGTGAAACAATTAGGGCTTTGAATTTGAGGTTTACTAAATTATATAATCAAATTCCCAGTGTTATTGGACCTCATAGTCAGGTTGATTTGTTTCATTCCTACAACATTATACCTCTTGAATACAAAAATAGGCTTGAGAAAAAAAAATTAATGGTCTAGCATTAGCCTTAAAAACTTGCTTGGATTTCGAAGATCAAAACTTAAGAACGAAGCTTCCCTTAAATGAATTAAATAAAAGTATAGAAATTTATGATGTCTTGCCATTGATGCAAGGCATGAATAATGTGACGATATCATTTAGAGGAGATTCTCTCCATTGAAATTAATTCATCTCTTATTTCATCCTCTCAACCTACTCCCATGACATCCTCGCTTGGTACTTTTCTTGTAAGTTCCCATGGTGTAATTTCTTTGAGGATTATCACATTGAAAAAACATGTGAAGTCATGAAAGCTCATAAGTAGAGGGATTTTAGAAAGAAATTGATATCTCAACATCACATAAATAATGCTTCTGTAAATATTTATATTAGTGAGAAGAAGATTCTCACATTGTAAATATGTAGACAAAATTATAATAGAAAGTTTTAAAACAATTGTTATAAACACAATTTTGCCCCTAAGCAGTATGCCCCCGAGAACCCTACTAAGGATGGAAATTAAACCTATCCAAAATAAACTCCAACTACTCCTAAGGGTACTGAAAATATAATATAACTGGGGATTTAGCTAAAATTAAATATAACATGGCATTACTAGACTTAGCTAAAACTTTTGAGCAGATTGCAAATCTTGAAAAAAGAAATCCAAAGACCCAACTTCCTCTGTAACTAAAACTAAAATGGAATATGAATAGGAAACCTATACAAGAAAATTGGTTGGAACCATAAATAATTATAAAAAACCTAAGAATCCATCCTTTTATGTTTTTATGACAATCTTTGATAAGATCGTTCATTATTTTCTAATCGATGGGGGGATCAAGCCCCAACGTTATGTCAAAGACTATAGTGAAAGAATTAGGATTATCTTACACCAATGAAGTGTCTAAGAACATGTTGGCCTTCAAGAAATAAAAGAAACCAACAACTGAGGAGGTTAAAGATGTTACATTAGTTATGTGTCCCCATACCAAAATACGTACCACTTGCAATATGCAAGCTATAGATATGGTTTTTAGTAACTATTTTATCATCTTATGAAGATTTTGGAAATTTTTAATTGGGGGATATTACTCGATGGATGGAACTAATATCATTATACCTAGAGGACCTAAAAATATCATAGTATATAGAGAGGAAACAATAGCCTTTTTGCATTGAAAGTATTTCTCAACCCATAGCTAAATATGTTGAAGATGATCTTGGAATTTATTCCATTTTTAATGAAGAGGAATTTTAAAGAAAAAATGCTTTCAATGATCCTTATATTCTCATCAAATATGGACATATATATATATATATATATATAATGGGGAATCATCCCTAGAAGGAAATGGTGTACGAATTATTCTACAAAATCATTTACGAAGATGCACACATTTTCGTATAGATTAATTTTTTCATATAATAACAATATAACAAAGTTTGAAGCTCTACTACTTGGATTAAGAAACTCGCTTAAGCTTGGTTGTCAAAATATAACCATTTTTAGAGATTAAAAAATGATTGTGAATTTGATTAAAAATATTTACACACCTTCAAATAAGCTTATGAGATGTTATACTAGATTGGCTTCAGACATCATTTCAAACTTTCATAGTTTCAATATCACTCATATTAACTGAAGCATGAACACTATTGCAAATGATCTAACCACATATGTTGCAAGACCAAAAATATTTGATGTGCCTAATAAACTAGATTATCTTGTAGTATCTTTATATAGTCCACACCTATTTGACAATTAAGAGTCTTGGAATTTTTTTGAAGATGATAATACTCTTCATGATTTTCTTGTTAATGAAATTTAAGAATCCTCCCATCTTATCAATCTGGGGGAAAAAAATACCCAAGGGTCTTATTCCTTTACAAGATACCTTCTCACATAGTCATCCAATAAAGGTTGAAATCCTAATAAAACTTTCAACGAAACTACTGATGGAACTATTCAAGTTAATATAGTATTGAAAAGGAATCTCAATTGTCATATGTTTCATAAACTTGTTCTGTTGAAGAAATTGGAAATTTTTAGACATAATTGATTAGTTTTACATATACCTTAAAGAATTTAATCCATCTATTACAAGACACAGTACCTACAAAGAAATAATGTTTACATGTGAGGCAAAAGTAGAGGCCAATAAATCATTCCCTTGAGGAAACCACATGAATTGTATTAGATAATTTTCTCTCTCAATACATCATTTTTCCAATTAAATATTCTGAGTGGGTAGATGATTTAGTTCCTATGATGAAAAGGACTAGTCAATTTTTTTGTCTGGCTTGACTTCTACTCCCTTAATAAAGCCAATGTGAAAGATAACTTTCCATTCCCTAACATGGAGTTAATTTTACAACAGTAGTTGGTTCAAATATGCTAGCACTCTTAAATAGATTCTAATGCTATAATCAAATTTATCTTAAGAAACATGACAGATATAAGACTAACTTTACAACTAAATGGGGAACTTATGCTTTCAATCAAATTCCATTTGGCCTTATTAATGTTAAGGTCACTTTTTAAAGGGCCATGAATATTTTATTTGATGATCTAATTGGAGTCATTATTCAAATATACTTAGACAATATTATCGAATATTTGAAGTAGCAAAGTGATCATTTTGATCGCTTGAGAAAAGTATCTATACATTGTTGAAAATATGGAATATCTTTAAATTGTTCAAAATCTATTTTTTGAGTTAAATATGGAAATCTTGAGCATAAAATCTCCAATTATGGAATCAATATAGATCTTGAACAAGTAGAATCCATTCAAGCCCTACCTCATCCTAAAAATAAAAAAGATATTCAATATTTCATGGGAAAGATTAACTTTATAAGGTGGTTTATACATGATTTCATAAGGATTGTCAAACCTATACATCATATGTTGAAAAATGATCAAACATTTCATTGGAATTAATTTTCTCAAAAGCCTTTTCAACAAATTAATGATGTCATCTCATCAACCCTTGCTTTTGCTACCCCAAACTTTACCAAAGAACTTATTATTTACACTAGTGCTATTGATTAAGTTATCTTTGTTATTCTAATGTAGATAAATTATGAAGGGATTGAACAACCCATAACATTCATCAATCAGATTCCTTCTAATGAACCTATGAAATATTCATTGATAGAAAAACATGCTTATTCTTGGGAAAATTTAGAAATTTAATTATTGGTAAACACACAAAATTAAGAACTCCTTTACAAGTCATTAAATTCTTGTTATGTTGAAATCTCATGTTCGAAAATTAGGTCACCAGTTGACAAACGTTCAAGAACATGATTTAACAATATAGAACATGCATATGCTTAAAGGACGATATCTGGCTTTACATTTGGCACAAAGTCTTGGAAATAATGAATAGGTTGAAGCACAAAATGAATATTTTTCTGAATTACTCTATATTCACATTGAAGAATTTGAATTGCACAAACACTCTTGGTATTATAATATCATATTTTATTTAATTCACCAGAAATATCCTAAAAACTTAGACAAGATATATAAGAGAATATTAAGAATTCATGCTTCAAAATATGTGTTCGTAGTAAACATCTTATTTAGGAAATCTCCTGAGGATATATTGTTGAGATGTGTAGATGATAAATCTACAAATGAGATTCTTAAATCATTGCATGGTTCTTCTCAATAGTCTATCATATAAGTAGACATTTCGTTGGAAATTCCATCTCTTATAATATTGTAAGGATTTGATACTACTGGCATTTTATTGTTTGTGATACTTTAAAATTTATGAAATGTTGTGATGAATGTTAGTGAGCAATAGGAAGGCTGTAATATTCAACTATTCCTTTGAAACTTATTTTTTGTACTTGTCCTTTTATTAAGTGGAAATTAGATTTATTGGACCTTTTAATCCATTTTCCTCAGTCGGACACATTTTCATCCTCACTGCAACATATTACTTTACTAAGTGGTCCGAAGGAGTCCCCCTTAAAAATCAATTGAGGATCAAGTCATTAAATCCTTTGAAGAAATTTTGGCCCCTAGATTTGAAACAATTGTCTATATTGTCTCTAATAATGGACCTACATTTCTTTCCAACAAATTTTCTCTTTTCTGTAGCAAATTTGGTATTAAGCACATATTTTCCTCATTTTGTTATCCACAAGGAAATGGACTTGCAAAGTCCACAAATAAAAAATTAATTAAAATAATTAAGAATATTACAAATTATAATCCGATACAATGGCATACTCTTCCATATACCCTATGGATAGATAGAACCACAACAAAAGTTAGTACTAGTGTAACCCCTTTTTAGCTAGTATATGGCTAGGAATCCATTTTGCATATTTAACTGCAGTTAACTTCATTTCACTTAACATTTCAAACTGAAGAATTAAAAGAATTTGATATGATTAATAAGTACCATTTTGTATTGGCTCTCTATGAACAAAGGAGTTCAACTTTGAATCAAATTGAAAAGAGGCAAAGTAATGTCAAAAAATATTTTGAAAAAAGGCTAAAATTGTTATTTTTGAAGTAGGTCAAAAAGTATTATTGTGGAATTTCGCACATGAAAATAAGGGAAAGCATAAAAAGATTCAGAAGTTATGGATTCGTCCTTATGAAATAGCAACAATAATGGGAAATAACTCATTCTTACTAAAGGAAGATGATGATAGGCTTATGTCATATCCTACAAATGAAGCACATATTAAACAATGTGTTGATCTTGCTAGAGGATCAATTCAACCTTGATTATTCCTCTACTCTTTTTTCTTTGTTTTGTTTTACTTTTGCTCTTTTATTGTTTCTTTTTTTTCGTTTCCTATTTGTTCTTTAATGTTGTTGATATGATCATTTTAAGATTTTTATTTGAAGTGTCAAATATATATCTTTCTAAGATATTTGTACAGAATAAAATTACAACTAGCTTGGTTGTAGTTTGCACGAAGATAAGGAGAAATGATGCTACAACTAAGTATCAATTATTATTAATGACTTTTAGACATGATGTTGGCCTATACTATTCATTCCAACAATGTTTGAACTAATGACTCTTGTGTTTCTTTTGGAAAAAGTTGTTCACAAATAGTTATGTTTTATGAATATTTCAATAGATTAGGTGAGTGAATATTTATACTCTACGAGAGGGGTTTTTGTGTTGGTTTTATACATTTTTCTTTCTATTTTGGGAAACTAAAAATCCTAAGTTCAACAAAGTCACCAATATTTCCCTTTGGAGTCGCAAGTTGTTGATACCAGTTTCATTAAAATCTAATTTTGTATTAAACTACAAAATCCCTTCTCCATCATTTCCTTGTCATGCCTTAAGTGGCCCTAACTTTTGTTTTTCTCTACCTATTTCATGACCAAAGGAGGGAGGACACCATATAATAAAGCCTGATATTTCATTAGTGCATGCTATGTCAGATATATTCTATGTCAAAAATATCAAATATGGATGAGAATGATGGCTAATATTGATATGCTTAATTTTTTCAACTTATACCTATGAATGTTATGCAAGCCAAATCCATGAATAAAAATGGCTTAAGAATAAATTTCTAAAATAATTTTCAAAGGCTTAAAGGGAAAAGATATTCATCTTTTCCATACAATATGATTGCAAATATTGGGATTAGTTATATGATAGATATATGTTGTGTGAATGTTTTACATTATATGGGGTCAAATTTCAAATATAATACACATTATATGATTTAAAGTTTTACATTCTGCATATGATATGAAAACCCATTAAATTGGTGCAAGGACTATGGTTCTCTCTGCAGATTGGACTTTGGTATATGTGTATGGTGACGGTTTTGGGCACCATTGTTTATCTAATATGGTGATATGTTTTGCTACAAGCACATTGTGATATTTTCAATGCAAATTTAATACACATCACCTACGTATCTAATCTACACAGTGAATGCATGTGTAATGAGTCCTTTTGATGGCTAAAGTGTCGTTGTTTTTATAGAAGTTGAGGTTGACTTAGATGTCGAGTCACTCCCAAACAATTCTATGTTATAGTGTTCAACTTGCTTAACTTGTGTTTTCATTCCACTTATGAATTCACTAAGTATGATTTGGCTTGGAACCACTCTCAGTATTAAATGCAGAGCAATGAGGTGGGGAATTTTAGTGCAAGTAATGAATGTTCTTGTCTGTAATGATGATCAAGGGCTAGAAATAATTTAGGATGAGAAAGAAATAACCCTTTGTGAATTCATATGTTGATGTGATTCTCCCTCAAACCTTCATTTAACCTGTAAATCAATCTATTCATGTTATTCTCCCCTATTTACACTCATTATTTTGGGCCATGTGCTTAAACCCACATATTCCATAAAAACTCTAACCCTAGTAATTCATGCATCACATCATTCACCCTTACTTTGAGTTATTTCAACTATATTTTCAAAAGATATGTGTAATCACTATCAATTTTACTATATGTGACAGGATTCAAAGAAAAGGTGAAACTCATGATGTATAAAAAGGGAAAAAAATTATAAAAAAAGAAGAAGAAATTCAAACAACCAAAATGGAATTTGTATAGAACTAAAAAGGGCATGTTCTCAGAAGATTTACAAGGGTTCATTTTCCCTATTAAATTATTTGTACTTCATTATTCATTGTACTCCTTTCTTTTACCTCACAAAACATCATTTTTTTTTTCCAAAGAAAAAAACGAACTTTTTATTTATAAAAAGTTGCTTGTACATACACAACTCTATTGCTGTTATAACAGTTTTTCTTGCACAAATTTGCTCAAAAAAGAGAGATACTTCTCTTCCAGAGAAGAGATCAGTTCCCCAACAATCTATCATTTGCTTCTTTTGGTTTTCATGAGTCTATCATGTTTCCTGTTTTGTGCTGGCTGTATCAAAAAGTGTCCAAAAAGAAAACATATACCTCGCATCCATAATCGACTGTAAAAACAAAAATATTGTTTCAGTAGTATTTTATAATAACAAAAAACCAAAAAAAGTATGTTGATCCACTGTTTTTTGTTAAAGATTTTGTGCATATGGAGGCTGGTCCGAGACGTAGCTTTCTCCATTGGTTTCCTCCCTTATTCTCCAACTGCCCACAGCTTGTTCAATATCGTCTTTAGAAAGTTTGTCTGCCATATCATTGCGCTCCCTGTAAATATGATGTATGGACAAAGTATTAAAAGACATTTTCAGAAGCCGAATTTCTTCAAATAAAGGTTGTAATACATAATTTTGGCATCTGCTACGTCCATTTAACCAATTGATTACATTTAGTGAGTCTCCAAAAATTTGAACTGTGAGGGTGTTTTTTTGAATCAACCAGCATAAGAGAAATTTGAGAGCAGATAGTTCGGCAAAATTATTTGATCCACTTCCCAGTCCGATGGATGCTTTAAGAGTATGGGTATTGTTTAAATGAATAACGATGCCTGCACCAGCTTTGTTGTTCTGGGAGGCACCATCAAAATATGCCCAGGGAACCCTTTCCTTAATTTGCTCCTCTTCCACTTTCTGAGGTTCCTTCTCATCCTCAGAATCCAGGATATTTGGATATATGGATAAACATCGAACCATAATTTGGACTGCCTCTGTTTCTTTATCCTGAAAAATGTTTTTGTTTTTGGCTATCCAAATTCCCCAACAGATGATGGGAGGCATATTCCTTAACTTCTTATTAGAAATTTTGTTCCACCATTTTTGCCAAGCTTCGGATAGAGACTGCCCTTCCCATTGGATAGATAAATTTATGTACTTTGACACTTCTGACCATACGTTTTTTGTTGTTGGACATTCAATGAATAGATGATCCGTAATTTCCAAATCATTTTTTCATAAAGTACACCTCCCTAGACCTTGCTTGTGTCTGGATTGGAGAATGTCCCAAGTTGGGACTTTCTTTTTAAGGATGCACCAGAAAAATAATTTTGCCTTTGCTGGGCATTTTAACTTCCATAGTGATTTTGCCCACCATTCCGGATCACCCCAGCCTTTTTTAGACATGAGAAATTTGTATCCAAATTTTGGGGAATAACTTCTAGTGTCCACAAAAGCCCAAATCAATTGGTTTGGTCTGTCCTTTATTCTTACATTTGTTCTGGAAAGTTCTAGCTTGAAAGTCTCCCATTCATCCCACCAGCGAGGGTGGATGTTCAGCTCTTCACCCGTCTTCCATGCTTGACCCCAGACAGATGAAGCACCTATCTTTTTCACCTGTTTTAAATAAAAAATGCCTTTTGAAGCAAGGTGTCTTATCAGACCCAAGGATAGAGCATAATTCTCACTGCATCCCACCCATGGGTCCCTTCCGATTCGAATATTTTCCCCATTTCCAACCTTCCAAGACAGTCCTTGTTCAATAACTTTGAAGGCCTCAATCGTTGCTTTCCATATGGTGGACACCTTCCCACCCTTTTTTTCCGGATTCCTTATCCAATCTTCCAAAGGGGAAGGATCAATATATTTCCTTTTTACAATTTTTGTCCATAGATTTTCGAACTTTACAATTCTCCACCCTGATTTTGCTGCCAGGGATGTTGTAAAGGCGTTCAAATCTTTTATACCCCATCCTCCCCATTCCTTGGGTCTTGCGACTTTATCCCAGGCGATCCATGGTAGAACAGACTCCTCCTTTGCTCCTGCCCATAAGAATCGACTGCAAATTCTTCTTATTTTTCCCAGGATCCCCTTGGGCACCCATGACAAAGAAGCCCAGAAAACAGGTGTAGCCAGAAGGACTGATTTTATCAGAGTTAATCTCCCCGCTCTAGAAAGCCATCTGAAGCTCCAATGAGTAATTCTGGCTTCTATCTTTGCTACTAGCCATGACCAGTCTTGCTTTTTGTAATTGTCAAGTTTCAACCAAAACCCCAGGTATTTGAAGGGGTCCCCCAGTTTTGAAGTCTCTAGAGGGAGGATGGCCACAAGCTGGCTAATCTCCTACCTAGTTAGGCCCTCTGTTATAAGCTGAGATTTTCTATAATTTACTAGCATACCTGTTGCCCTCATAAACAGCTCAAGAACCTCCTTTATCTTTTTGAATTCATACAAACTTCCATTGCAAAAAAGGAGTATATCATCTACGAACAGGAGATGCGTAATAAAAAGGTTTCCTGCCACATCCAGACCTTTTATTGATCCTTCTCTTTTTGCTTTTAATAGTAGCTGACTTAAACCTTCAGCCACAAGGAGAAACAACAGAGGGGACAAGGGGCAGCCTTGCCTTAAGCCCCTTTTCCCTTTGAAAAAAGGAGAGGCTGCCCCATTAATGAGCACTGTGAAATTGACACTACCGATGCAACCCATTACCCAGTTTATAAAATCTATTTTAAAACCTAGATGGGTTAACAACAACCGGATGTAGGTCTAGCTGATTTTGTCATAAGCTTTTGATAGATCAATTTTTACCACAACTCCTCTCTTTTTCATCAACTTAACGCTGTGAATTATCTCCTGAGCCACTCCTATAGCTTCGTGGATCTGTCAACCATCCAGGAACCCAAACTGTTCATTTGAGATACATCTGGACAGAATTGGTTTTAAACAAGTTGCTATAGTTTTTGCTATGATCTTGTAGACACAATTGCATAATGAGATGGGTCTGAAATCTTCAAAGGATTTAGGTTCATCTTTTTTTGGAATGAGAGCAATAAATGTGGTGTTGAAAGGAGCATATATCTGACCCTTCCTTCTGGATTCTTCCACCACCTCCGTAATTTCTGAGCCTATCTGCTCAAAAAACTGTTGAAAAAAATCTATTGGCCAACCATCAGGGCCAGGGCTTTTGTTTTTTTCCATGGATTTTATTACCTTCTCCACTTCCTCCAAAGTAACCTCCCCCTGTAACCCTTCTGCTTCTTCTTCTTCCACATATCTGGGAAAGCTTAGAGTTGTTCTGATTATTTCCGCTAGTGAAGTCCCTCTCTGTTCAGAAAAGAGACTTTGAAAATGGTCCCTCCCCAAAGAAGAAACTGATTCAAACGAATTTGCCTCTCTTCCTTCTTCATCTTTTAGTTTCCATATAGTGTTCATAGTCCTCCTTCCTTTCACGTAGTTGTGAAAGAATTTTGTATTTTCGTCTCCAGCCAGCAACCATACCGCCCTGCTCTTCTGCCTCCATTCCTCTTCTTTGTCCAATAATATTTTTCTTCTCTGCTTTTCTAGAATCATAATCCTATATTTTAATTCCTGTGATTCGTATCTGGGTGAGGCGGGATTTTCAAGGACCCCAAGTTCCCTATCAATATTGACTGGGGCTTCATTTTGTTCCTTCTTCCTTTTTTTCGCCCATTCTATTGTGGCCTTCTTCAATCTTTTTAGGTTTTCCATAAATAGGAAGGCCCTGTCTTCCAACACCTCCCTGTTTGGATGTTTCCATGTTTCATTAAAGAGCTTCTTGAAAGATTCCTCTTGCATCCAAGCGGCGTTGAATTTAAAAGGGGCTGCTGGCTTTTTTGGGGGAGTGGCAAGTTCAAACAAGACAGGGAAGTGATCCGAATTTCCTCACTCTCCAATCCACTGTCTAAACATTGGGGCTCTGGAAGCAAGGTCCTCACTTAAGAGAAATCTATCCAACCTCTTCGCAATCCGGCCTTCCCCCGCCCTCCGATTCCTCCAGGTAGGCTTTAGTTTTTGCAAGTTTGCATCAACCAACTTAAGCAAGGAGAGGGAGTTTTGAAAAAACTCTGAAAGAGGATATTCCCTAGCTGAGGGACCCCAGGCTTCCGCTCTCCCCATAGAGAAATTCAGGTCTCCTCCAATAACCAGGTTTTGGATTTTCAACAAGGGTTTTTCTAGGAGGTTGTTCCAGAAAGAAACCCTCTCTTTACAGGGCCCATAAATGTTTAAGATGGTCAGAGGGCATTCAAGATCAGGGGTTAAGACCTCCATCCCCAATCCATTGGCAAAACCCCACGATTTCAGATTCTTAATTTTCCCTTCTCTAAACCCCACAGCCACACCTCCTAAATGACCACGGGAATCCAAAGCTTGGAACTGCCACCCCGGGAATAGAGTGCCTAAAGACTTCTCTACTTCTGAGCTTGATCCTAGAGTTTCCTGCAGCATAATGAAGTCTGGATTGTACCACTGCATCAACTCCTTTAGAGCCATTTTTTGGGTTTATTGGCTAAACCCCTACAGTTCCATGAGAGACAGATCATTTTGATGCCTTTTCATAGGGTTTCGCCACTCTAAGCACCCTAGAAATTGACATCTGCTTCCCATCCTCCATATCATATTTTTCCTTAACCTGTGCTTTTGATAAGAAAGACTTCCGCCCCCTTGTCTTCTTTCTCGAGGCCTGAGGGATCTCCATACCTATGCCCCCGATCGGATCTACTGCCTCAGATCTTTTATCTAGAGAGCGGAGGTTATAGTGGCATTCGGAAATTTTGGTCGGGATTTCTGACTCAATTTTGCTGATTTTGTTTGCTTCCCCATCACAGTTCAGATCATTTTTTGGACAAAATGCATTTTTGGAATCAACCTCTTCAATTTATTTTGATGAAAGATTATGCACGTTGGATGTAATGCATTTTTCATTTTCTATGTTTTGAGAAAGCAAAGGAGAAGGGTTAGAGACCAAATGCGTACCCTTCGAGCCTTCCTGGAGATCTTTTGAGGCATCCAGGTCCTCCTCAATCAGATCCGCAAGGGGGGCTTCTACTGTTTCCTGACAGGGAATCTGCATTTGTTCTGAATCCTTCTGATCCTCACACTGTTCCTGTTCTTTACCGATTCCTGTTTGATTCCCCTTAACACTGGGGGCTATCTCATCAACTTTAAAAAACTTTCCTTTATCAGATTTCCTCTGTCTCCTTTTGCGGCGATATCCCGAGGGGCAATCCTTTGCCGGATGGCCATGCTCATGGTAGATATGACACCTATATGGAAAATGCTCGTAATCCAGGAGCTGGTCATATACTAGGTCTTTATAATGAATCTTCATGTTCCCCGGGAGGCCCCCCTCTGGGTTGAGCATTACCAGAATCCTAGCCATGGCTTTGTTCCTGGTCTCTACAAATGACATATCTGCCTCCAGGAAAGTACCCAATGTATTGCAGATCGATCTAAAGACAGAGTCTACCCAGAGGAAGGGTGGCAGCCCCGGTGCCCTCACCCAGACTGGAAAGGTGTCTACCTTCTCTCTCTGAGCATCAAACAATGGAGTCCAATGCCTAAACAGCACAGGACGCTTACCAAAAGCCCAATTTCGCTCCAAGACCCAATCCACCATTTCTTTCTTGTCAAATTGTATCATAAACCAACCCTTCGCTAAACCTGATACTTTGAACGACTCTCCCAAATTCTTTTGCCACTGCTGTTCGGCCCAATTCTAAATGAAATGTACCGAGAAGTTCTTCCCTCTTGCTCGACCCACCACTGTACTTTCTGCTACCTCCATTGCCTCCTCAATCTGAACATCCACTCCAAGTATCAAATTTGCTTCTGGGGATTGCTTTACCACTTTCTGTTTTTTCCGTTTTACCCTAGAATTTTCTCCTTGAATCCCTTCTCTGACAATCGCATCCTTCACCCTCCCTGCTTCTTTTGAAGTTCGAAATGGGGTCCTTTCCCCATCTGGTTCCAGATCTAGGGCTTCCGCATGTAGTCTGTCTCCCCCAAATTTTCCAGAGCTTATCCCTTCACCGGCCCCTTCCTTTGGCCCTTCCTTCTCCAGCTGCCATACTGCATTTTCACTCGGGACTCCCTTCCTTTCATCCTTCTACTCCTTGCTCCCTTCTATCCCCTGATATTCCGAAAAGGTTCCCCCATTCTTCGTTAAGGATGTTCTTGATATGGCCTAAGGACTTCCTCCCCTCACCTGGCTGAGGTCCTCTTTTAACCCTGTATTTGAGATTTTCCAAGACCAGGGTTTGGCTCGCTGTCTGTAGACAACATCTTCGAGACCTCCATAACTAAACTGAGCACCAGAGGGTTTGATTTGGGTACTTACATGGGATACTGGGAGGTCTTCAGACTTCTGGCCCTCCTCCGCCAGGCGTGCTTGGTCCTCCTTGCTCCTTCGATCATTCAACCTATGATTTCTTTTCAAACCGACGCCCTCTAAGACATTAGGCCTCAGGATCTTCAGATCTGAGCTCTCCTTCGTGTTTTTGAGCAGGCTACCCCCTCCGAAGAATAGATCTAGGTTTTGGGTTGAAAGCTCCTTACCCCAAACCGAAAAAATGTCTTCCGGTTCAGGGTCCAGCTCAACAGATTCGCCTGGGATTACCATGTTTAAACTTCTTAATTACCCTCTTAATTTACAGCACAATCACTACGCTTCTCCTACGGGTAGTTGCCTTGGTCTAAGCGGTGATCCCGTCAGATTCCTCCCGGACAAAATAGCATTAGCTCTGTAGGCACTGCCCTTTCCCCCACTTTACCTTCCACATCGTTCCCAGACCGTGCTGCGACCAACTGTCCGTTCCACGCTGACCTAGTTGCCCACTTGTCGCCTCCTCCTACCTCGCACTCCCAAGCTGCTTGTAACCCTTACGCCTTACGCCTTTGGCCCTATCGGCCGCAAGCTTCGCTCCTGCGACCGTTCGCTAGCGCCTTCGGTCTCCATCCCTAAGATCCACTTTCCACAAAACATCATTTTTACCTCTTTATGAGAGCTCATTAGTTGGTTCTTGGATGCAAGCTCGTAGAAATTTTAAAATGGAAATGTGTTGGTATTTTTAAGTACCAACATGATTTTGATTATATGTTGTTTTTAATGTTGTGGATCACTTAAAAAAAATAAGTTAAAATCCATGTACACCAAGCAAGATGAGTTGAAGCAAAGGTAACAAGCCTCCTGGTATTTGGGATAGTGGGAGAAACAAGAAAATATGTTTTCTCTATCCACGTTAATGTTGAATCATAAAATTTTCATCAATGGCCTCCACAGGGCACATATTTTTAGGCTCTCCTAGTGTCACCTGTCAACCCCCCAATTTTTCAATGAAGTGCCTCTTCCCCTTTGAGGCCTCATCTGAGTATTCACGAAATTACTATGAAGAATATTTTTGATCATGCTTGGAACAATGTTCATAATGATGTGTGGAACCCATCACCAAACCCTTTTCATGTAGAAGGAAAAGGTTGGGGAAAAATCCTCACCAATCTTACTCATCATGTATCTATTCATTCTCATTCCTCATCCACTCTTTCACAGTCTCCTCCATTTGAGGAATCCATCCCTAATTCTAGTCACAAACACACTATGCATGTTGTTATTGTAGTCACTCATATTGGTCTTATTGACACTCTAGTTACTAAATCTATTGTTTTTGTTCATCCTTCTTCTAAATTTGTTGATTCTTATCTATTGATAGTAAACCTTGCTAGTCCTAATCATAAGAAGTGTACTCATGATCCTAAGTGCTCTAATAGTCTTGTTTCTATAGTTGCATCCATCAAAGAAGGAGATAAAGGAAAGAATATTGAGCCTAATTAAAATCTTCCAGGGTCATTTACTCAACAACTAGTAATTTTAATTAAGAAGATCTATCTAAAACAACACATAACACAGTTGTTTTATCTTACAGATTTTGAAGTATTAAGCTAAGGATATAAATTTGGACTCTTATGTGGTTTTATTGGTAGTTTTGTGATGATTTTGGTGATCAACTTTCATGGACATTTTCTATGCACTTATTTTTTGGATATATTATATATATTTTGTGATTATTAAATGAGAGTGAATTTTGATAATTGACTATTATGTGATGCATGCCTATGTGGAGAGAATAAGGGGGTTTCATGCATGATTTCAATTTTTTTATCAAGTATGATGGTATAATATGGTTATGAATTTGGGTCCTCCCTCCTTTTTGAGTCACCAGATGTTTCATATTTATTAGGATCCCAACATTTAAAAAAAATCCTCCTTACCTATCCAATTTATGTTGGCATTAACCTATGAAAAAGTAAAATAAAATGGTTGCATAACCATCTCAAAGGAAGTTTGTCTAAAAATACTTGCTTGAGGAAGGAAAATGGGAGATAACTTTACATAGTGTATGGTATGACCTATTTTGACTACTTCAGTTTTCGGATAATTCGTTGTATCTTTTAGATATTTGGATCTCATAGAAATCTTGTTACAGGGCTTCTTTTAAATAGTAGCAATGAATTGAGGTCTGAAAGTATAACTTGTTGAGTAAGGTATTTTTCACTTTGTTCATTGATGATATTATAACTATTGTATATTTGTCATACTAATAATTATAATTTTGTGCAGTAGTGCACCAACGTCCAAAATAATTCACTGAGCCAGTTGCAGCAAGGATAAGGCTTATTTATTTTTCTTTATTGCTTGCATTTAACTTATATGGTTCATAGACATAGACATTTGTAAAGGTGATTCTTGTCACATATTATTTTAATATGTCGAGTTTGAGTTTATTATATCTAAACAATATTTTCAAATACACTCAATGAAGGATCTATTTCTTATCTGACCATCCCATGTCCTATTTCTATTGTTTATTTTCATTACTTTCTTGATTACAGTATCTTTTGTATCACATATAACATCTCTTCTATTAATAAAATTCTATTTCAAACACACAGTGAATTTTTTGTTGAATTTTATTCTACATGACCATGATTACATGTTTTGATTATTTGTCACGTTTATTTTGTGTTTTATATTTGTAAATTTACCATCTATCAATCACTTTCATTCTGTTTATTTTTTTTAGATCTATGATAGTTATTTGTGTGTTATATAGATATATAGATAGGAAAGGCATATTGATGATAGTTGTATTTATTTATTCGGTAATTACTTTGAAGTTGTAACATATGAAAATAAGCTTGTAAATTCCAAGCAATGTTTCCATATTTCTTGGTTTATCCCAACAAGGATGCAAAAAATCTTGAGCGATTAACATTTCTATTTCGCCCATCAACAACATCTAGATGTCCATATCAAATTTTGGAAAATTGTAGTGATAAAGAAGAACATGAAGATAAGAGTAAACCTTATGAGTATGAACATGAAATATGTGGATTATTAGAATAAAGTAATAGATATGCATATGATAACTACGAAAAATAAATCCTACTCATGACCATGGAGGCTCTTTACACTGAGAAAAATAAATCAGGTTCAAAGGAAGAAGATGTTAATAGGACAATATATTTTGAGGGAGAACTTATCAAATCCTTAAAAGAAAAGAAAAAAAGACTTAGAAGAAAGAACAAACAGTTAAATGATCTATTACATAAATATGAAAAGAAAAATCATGATTTTGATGAAGCATCAATTATTCTCCTAAAGAATTAACTAGAAGAGGCTAATAAAATAGAGGATACTTTGATAATTCAGTTGAAAGAAGAGGAAAGAAAATGTGAGAATCTAGAAACTGAGGTTGTATCCTTAAGAAAGGATTTAGAGAAGGAAAATGTTGACTTGAATGTAAAATTAAAGTTTGTGAAATGGATTGAACCATTAGATAAAGTTATCATTTTCCAAATATCTCCTCTTATTAAAATAGGTCTTAGATATCATGAAATTTCTAAGGGGGAATTGAGCTCACTATCATTAGATGAGAAATGCAAAAAGGAACCTGAAATCTATGCTAATTTGCTTAAACGATCTATCAAAGAAAACATTAGCAAGAAAGAAGGAGAGGATAAATATATATCCAATCCTGAAATAAAAGAAAAGAACACTAGACTAGGAAGGAAGACCAATCGAGACCTAGGAATGGATTCAGAAGAACAATTTCCCCATGAAGGCTTTTTACTTCCAAGTATCAAAATTTATTTTATGGCTATTGGTTCTCACATCATAATTTTTGTCATAAGGGAATATATTACAAAGCATATGTATGAAATGACCATATGAGGAATAGGCGTAGGGGATCATATAATATTTCAAGGAATGGTTGTGTGAGAAAAAATTCTAGAAGTTTTAATGAGAATGATGTTAGAAATTAAAATTGATTTTCGCCCTTATTAAATCATGTTCAATGTTTCAAGTGTAATAATTTTGCGCACAAAGCTCAAGATTGTATACATTAAACAAAAGGAGAGAAGAAGATGTTGTTAGAAATGGAAATCAAAGAACACAAGTATGGATAAGGAGGAAAGAGACATAGGATGAATGTGTTATAGCTCTATGAGTTCAAAACAAAGATATAAAATGGTATAGATATTGTGTGTTCAAGGAACCTGATAGGGGGTAAAATTAAATTTATCTCTCTAAAAGAAGTCAAATGAGGAAGCATAAGCCTTGGAGATAATGATTCAAGAAGAATAATTGGAAAATGCATAATCAGTCTTTGATGATGGAAAGGAAAAAAATTAGAATGTTCTACGGGTTGAAAGCCTAAAGCATAATATATTGAGCCTAATTCAAATGGTTTATCAAGAGTATGATCTCACATTCCATTCTAAAGGATGTGAAATACGAAAATAAGTTTGAGGAAGATTAGAAGAAAATGAAATGGCATTTCCAAATAATGTATCTGTCCTCAACAAAATTAAAATAAAGAAAAACCACTCTATGGGAGTAATATCCCTAATAGCTCATTAACAAAAGAAAAATATAAGATAAGTGAGAGACAATAGCACCTCATGCTACACTAAGAATATGGTAACTTTGAGAGTTAGCTACATGAGAAGGGTAATGAAAGGGAAATTTTGCGGGAAATGAATTAGTAGTTGAAAGTGAAGTGAATGGTAAAATTCAGTTAACAAGAAAAGAAAAAGGGGGAGAGTTGAAAATAAGGAAAGTGTTAGTTCAGGGGGAGTAGCCATTTAATGTCAAAAAGAGTTAATTTGTAAGAAAAGGAAGCTTAAGACCAAGAGGAAAAGCCTTAAGAGAAGAGCTACAAAAGAGGAAACGTTGCATGGAGGGACATATAGACACATCCTTGACAGGGGGATTCTAATTGTAGACAAAGGAGAAGTAAGTGAATGGAGGGACACATAGACACATCCTTGTTAGGGGAATCCTAATTATAGAAAAAGGAGAAGTGATCAAATGGAGGGACATATAGACACATCCTTGACGAGGGAATCCTAATTGTAGACAAAGGAGAAGTAACCAAATGGAGGAATTAATTGTTCTTTTGTTAAGATCTCAGGGGGATAAATTACATCCAAAAGTAAAAAAATCCCCTTTCCATTGATTTCAAAGGGGGATAATATGTAGACATAAGGAGAGATAATAAACAAGGGGACAAGTTGGATTCACTAAGAGAATTTTCAAATAGAGGAAGAGTTGGAAACACTAAGAAAATTTGCATACAAAAGAAGATTTATAGATAAGGAGAAGCACAAATTTAGGGGGAGGATCCCTTTTTCATTAATGTCGAAGGGGGAGAAGTTACACGCATAAGGAAATTATAGACAAGAGGAGTTATTTACTATTATTGAAAAATTGACTAAGGGTTTCCATCAATGACAAAAAGGGATATTATTGGACATACTTTTTTCATTGATGTCAAAGGCAAGGGGAGAATACATATGTCCAAAATAAAGATTGGAAAATGAAGATTATTGGCAATATTGTTTTTGGACTTTTGAAGTCAAATTTGGATACCTTGTCTTGGAAGGAGCTTTTACTCTAATATCATAGATCAAATTAGATCATACGTCATATGGTTGGGAATATTATTCCAAGATATTTCTAGTGGTATATGGCACCTCCTCTAAATCCATGGGAATGAGGATATGTGAAATATTTCATCAAGATGTGTTGAGTCCCAAAACTGCATCTTTCCTACACCTTTTTGTAGCTTCTTTCCATTCATCTGAACCTCCTAAATCATCAGTATCATTGCATAATAGTTTTAAAAAGGGCATTTAAAGTGGTTTCTTGACTATGTGTTTGTGTTGCTATTTGAACTAGATTTTTGTTTATAAGCTGCGGAATCTTGTCACTTTCCGCAGCCAGCCCAAGTTTCTGCAGCTGTTTTGTCAAAGTCTATATTGCAGGTGTCTTAAGGTGAATCAAGCCACATGGGAAAGCTTCAACCGACATGGACATGGACCGAGTCCTATTGGCTCAGTCGAATTCATCAGAAAAGGCCATAGTCAATGGTGGGCAAAACAGTGGTCAACTCAAGAGTCCTACGGTGATAAAACTTTGTTTTTCACCACGTGAAGCTTTTTATGGTTGTTCCTAGATCTCGGGGGACAATTTAACACCTGTGGGTTGCTCCATGAACCAGATCCAACAGCCACCTTCCAACGATTGAATCCTCACGGTAGCCATAGTGCTAAATCTTGGGACGTGGTCGTTTACGTGTCTTGTATCAGCACCGAATGTAGGAAAACAGTTATACTATCCTCTATTATAAATAATGCGTTCTCATACGCATGTTAGTTAGCTTTTTGATGATGTAATTTTGACTGTAAAGGAACCCACTGTGCCGTAACATTATCACTGTGTTGTGACTGCATTTTAATACATGAGAAGTCTCTGTTTTTACGTTCAATTGGTGGTTGATCGTTGACTGTCCAAGGATTGTGAAGAGGGCCCCTACACAGGCCGAGGTCTTGTCTATTATTGTAAAGTTTCATGTTTTGTTTCTTTATGTTCTTATGCCATAACCATTCACTTGTATATGTATCACAGTTCTTATGGTGTTAACGCTTGATAGCTGTCCATAGTTTTTCACATGTTTAACTGATCAGTGCTTTTGTTTCAGATCATAATAGGCAGCCTGGTCAGCACATAGTTTTCTAATGACTAATGACATGGGATCATTCTTGTCCTTCTACTGATTTTCATTTCCTTTAGTTTTTAGTTCCAGCATTGTGTTATTTATTTTAGTTTTGCTCATTTACTTTTTTGCAAGTTAGTTATTGAATTGCTCATGACATTCTTAGTTACCTCCTAAAGCCAGGGCGAGTCAAATGGTGAGGGATTGAAGTATGAAGTGTGTAGTTTGATATTAGTTTATTTTTCTGCAAGTTAGTTATTGAATTGCTCATGACATTCTCAGTTACCTCCTAAAGTCAGAGCGAGTCGAATGGTGAGGTATTGAAGTATCAAGTGTGTAGTTTGATATTAGTTTATTTTTTTGTAAGTTAGTTATTGAATTGCTCATGAAATTCTCAGTTACCTCCTAAAGCCAGAGCGAGTCGAATGGTGAGGGATTGAAGTATGAAGTGTGTAGTTTGATATTAGTTTTATTTTATGCAAATTAGATATCAGATTGCTCAAGTTGTTTATGATTACCTCCTAAAGCCATAGCAACTCGAATGGTGAGGGGTCAAAATATGAGTTGATGTAATGTGATTTTAGTTTACTTTGCTTGCAATTCTTAGATTTCTTTGAGTTCAGTTTTTCTTATATTTTCATGGCAGCAAGGATAATGGGTTTCATGGTCACTAGTTTACTATTGTTTAATTAGAATAGTGGTACATTTTCGCTCTCTTTCAGGAATTAGTTTTATCATTACATGTTTTAATTTTTTTTTTTTTTTTTTTTTTTTTTTTTTTTTTTTTTT
>APFE030857895.1:76725-88312 GCA_000404065.3 Pinus taeda
GAAGTAGGAGATAATGAATGGGTCGATGATGAGGACACTATACAACCTGTCTTTACCATTTCTGAAATCAGTGAAGATAGTCAAATTCTGAATACATTAGAAAATTTTGAAATATATTCAGAATATGACCACACACAATTTCAATTGGATTCTGACATTGAGTATCTATCATCTAGACAAATGCCTCTTTACTCTATGGAAGAGTTTGGTAGTTCCACCATTGAAATTTTTCCAAGTAAAACATTGAATATCAACAAAAACTTGGAAAAATCACAACAAGGAGAACTAACCAAAATCTTACAAAAACATTCTACTGCATTTGCATGGGAGTATACTTATATGAAAGGCATTGACCCTAAGACTTGTATTCATCACATTTACATCAAGGAAAATAGTAGACCAATCAGACAACCTCAAAGAAGGATGAATCCAAACCTTAGGGAGATAGTGAAAGAAGAGCTCCAAAAACTACTCAATGTAAACTTCATTTATCCAATTTCAGATAGCTGACGGGTTTCTCCTTTGGTTATAGTACCTAAAAGGAATGGTAAATGGAGAGTATGCATTGATTACAGGGAATTGAATAAAGTAACCTTAAAGGATCACTTCCCTTTCCCCTTTATTGATCAGGTATTAGATACACTAGCAGGCAAAAAGTACTTTTCATTCTTGGATGGTTTTAGTGGCTATAATCAAATTCAGGTAGAACTTGAAGATCAAGGTAAGACCACATTTACTTGTCCATGGGGAACTTTTGCTTACCGAGTGCTTCCTTTTGGATTATGTAATGCACCTGAAACATTCCAAAGAGCAGTACTAGGAATTTTTTCTGATCTAATCCATGATTGTGTAGAGGTTTATATGGATGACTTTACAGTTTATGGTGACTCATTTGAAGAAGCATTAGAGAATTTGGAAAAAGTACTTATAAGATGTAAAGAGACAAATCTTTCATTAAGCCATGAAAAATGTTTTATGATGTTTATTGAAGGTATTGTTTTAGGACATCACATTTCAGGGGATGGGATTAAGGATGATAGATCAAAAGTTGAAGTCATCTCCAAGTTGCCTATTCCAAATTGTCAAAGAGATGTTAGAAGTTTTCTAGGATTTAATCGATATTATATAAGATTTATAGAAAACTTCACTAAAATAGAATCTCCACTCCTCAAACTTCTTACAAAAGACTGTGAATTTAAATGGGATCCTGATTGTCAATCAACATTTGAAACTTTGAAAACAAGAATATCTGAAGCGCCTATCTTGAGAGGACCAAATTGGAAGCTTCCTTTCCATATTTCTATTGATGCTTCAGATACATCTCTAAGAGCCGTCTTGGGTCAAAAATACTTATTTCCTTATGCCATTTACTATACCAGTAAAAATTTGACTCCCACTGAGTTGAACTATACTGTAACTGAAAAAGAGTTCTTAGTTGTTGTTCATGCAATCAATAATTTTAGACATTATATAACAGGCTATGAAACTTTTATTCATACTGATCATTCTGCAATTAGATATCTAATGAAAAAACCTGTTACTAATGGCAGAGTTACAAGGCGGCTCCTACTTTTACAAAAATTCAATATTACTGTGTTGGATAGACCAGGGAAACAAAATATAGTAGCTGATTTCTTGTCTAGGATTCAGAGTACTAAAGAAGATTCTCCTGTAGAGGATAAGTTTCCCGATGAATATTTATTTGCAGTAACTTCTAAGACCCCTTGGTATGTAGATATTGCTAACTATTTGGTTACAAGGAAACTACCTCCACATCTATTTCCTAGTGAAAGAAGAAAGATTATTTAGGAGAGTTCAAAATATTCATGGATTTCTAATGAATTGTTTAAAACAGGGCCAAATTTTGTGATTAGAAGATGTGTTAGGGAAGATGAAATACTTGAAATCGTCAAGGCATGTCATGATGAACCATGTGACAGACACTTTGCTGACAAAAGGACGGCCTATAAAATCCTTTCTTTAGAATATCATTGGCCTTCCCTCTTCAAAGATACAAAAGAATATGTCAAAAGGTGTGACAACTACCAGAGGGTAGGGAAACCGACTCTTTCAAATGAAATGCCATTACAGCCACAGGTACTCATCAAACCCTTTGAAAAATGGGCATTAGATTTCATTGGACCTATTAATCCACCATCTAAACAAAAGAAGTATATATTGGTATGTACTGATTATGTCACTACTGTAGAAGCCAAAGCATTATTTTTCTGCTACTGAAAATTCAGTTGTTAGTTTTTTATGAAGATATTTTACTCGCTTCAAATTGGACAAACAGGAAGTCAATTTACATCCAACATGGTGGAGAAGCTGATGGAAGAATACAAAATCAAGCACAAGAAATCTACTCCTTACCATCCACAAGCAAATGGCCAAGTGGAGTCTACAAACAAAGTTATTGAAAGCATCATCACCAAAACTGTTCATCTACACAGAAGAGATTGGGCAGAAAGGCTCCCTGAAGCCTTGTGGGCCTACAAAACTACATGGAGAAATACAACAGGACATTCCCCCTGTGAACACATTTATGAGAAAGAAGTCCTGCTCCCCATTGAGTTCCAAGTCAAAACCTTCAAGATGGCAGTTCAGTTGGGGATGGATCTATCGGAAGCCCAAATCCATAGAATGGAGCAGTTGAATGAGCTAGATGAGATCAGACAAGAAGCAATCCTAAGAATTGATCTAGTTCAATATCAGAGAGCTAAGTGGCATGACAAATACATCAAAGAGAAAAAGTTTCAAGAAGGAGACTATGCATTGCTATTTGATTCTAAGTTTAAAGACTTTAAAGGCAAATTTTAGACTCATTGGCTTGGGCCATATGAGATTGATAAAGTATTTAGCAATGGAGCGGTAAGAATCAAGACCATTAATGAATCTCAAACTCCTCTTATTGTGAATGGCCACAGACTAGAGATCTATCATAAGCCACTCTCAAAAGAGGAATTTGTCAAAATGTTTCAAGATAATTCTGCAATAGGGTGGGTGAAGAAGAATCCTTCTTCTCCACCAGCCTAGTCTTTGTTCTTTTCTGTCAAATAAAAATAAATAAATAAATAAATTTGTATAAGCCTGAAAAACCAATCATTGATTGGCAAACTTATACCGAAAATGTAGGGCGAAAATCAAGAATTCCTGACACCCTATACTTTCCAAAAAACAAAAATTCTCTCTCATTTTTCATTCCATTCCACATCATCCTCATTCCACTCCATCTCATTTCCATTCCACATCATCCTCATTCCACTCCATCTCATTTCCATTCCACATCACTTCATTTCAACTCCATTTCATTCCATTAATAAAAAAAAAATATGACCATTTTCCATCTAGTCAGTCATCATTTATACATCTCATTCAGTTATAAGCTTGTTGGGTCAATTTCCGCAATTAAGGTCAGTTTCCACAGCTCAAATCAGTTTCGCAGTTGCTCACTGATTCCGTAGCCAGTTGGGTTTCTGCAGCCACTACTCTATTTTTCAAAAAAAAAAAAAAAATTATAGTCAGATGTTGGTTCAGCAATCATGAAATCAAATGCAGGTATGAGGATATATTATGAATAAATAAGGCATTCAAAAGCACCAACGAGGAGCAACTGATTAAAGACTAAGGAAAAATAACAAGAATTCCAAAGGTATGAACAAAACTTTATTTCAAATGGCATTCTAACACATTTTTTTGCATAGTTATTAAATCACAAGCTCAACTATATGCAATGATTAAACGAAATCACCTCTATAACCATTTCATTTCACGCCATTCCTCCATAAGCCATGCATTCATTTTCCAACGGTCCTATGATTAAATTCCCGGATTTAACTCAAGTTTGGAAATATTCCCACACTCCATTTGTCATTATGAATCGTGGTTGATTTGAATACGGCTTCTTTCAGCCGCACAAAAGCCGCAGTCGTTTTATAAAAGTGCTTGCGTCCATTCTACAGTCACCCAATTTTAAAAACTGCCAGATGCACTTGCTCCCCCTACTGTTCTATTGACCTCATGGCTTCATTTCCACCGTGCTCACACAAGCCTTCACCCCATTTTGTTCTCTGTTCCGCTTCTTTCGTGTACCTATTCTCTGATATCCGCTTACAGTTGTTAGTCTCCTTCATAAACCCTGACCATCTCTGCTAATTCAGACGAGTTTTAAAGAACAGAAGGAAGGATGGGATGGTTGTTGAGGGCAGAACCAGAGGGACCTAAGCTTATTGAAGGATATCCACAAGTGAAAGATATGTTGAAGAAGGCCAGGTGGTTATGTTTTATCTAGAAATTCAAAGGCTACCATAGGGAGGTTACAAAGGCCTTTGCAAGGTATTTTAATGGACTAGAGGTGGAAATTGGAGACCTAAAATTCACAGTAAAGAAAGAGTCAATAGTAGCTGCCACAGAGCTTCCCCAGGGAGGTGAACGTTGGTTTAAGAACTAGGGCATTGGTGATGATGCTTGGAGAGTAATCTTACGGGAACCAGGTATGGACATCACCGTTTTCAAAAAGGGAATTCCTATTCATGTTTTAAAAGAAGAATGGGCTAGCTTATTGTTAGTTATTCAAAAATTTATCACCTGTGAGGGACGTTTTGGAGCAATGTACATGTATCATGCACATCAGTTGATGAATTTCCTAGACAACCAGATCCTTAATTTGCCATATTTCTTACTAAACAATTTGAAAAAGATGTATGTAACTGTTCAAAAGCATCTAGGGGACGTAGAACCACATTTGTATCACCATGGTCTCATAAAAATCCTGATAGAAAAACAATTAAAGGAGAAAAAGGATACTTGGGAGCAATTTTTAATTATAAATTTCTTTGAAGAACCCCAAGAAACCCCTGAAGGCAGTACATCAAAAATAAGTAGAAGAAAGAGAACAGATGATAAAACCCAAAGCCGTCCTACTAAAACAGTTGAGAAAACTAGTAGGGAAGAAAGACTGTCTAAAAAGGGGAAGGAAAAGACTCCTACTAACACAGTTGAGAAAACTAGTAGGGAAGAAAGACTGTCTAAAAGGGAGAAGGAAAAGACTCCTACTAAAACAGTTGAGAAAACCAGTAGGGAAGAAAGACTGTCTAAAAGGGGGAAGGAAGAGACTGAGGGTAAAAATCCAACTAAATCAAAAGAGAAAAGAAGCATTGAGTTTGTGCATCAAACCCCTTCCTCAGAAGAAGACCATCAAGTATTGTCTGAGAGATTGGTTCACCTTCAGAAACAGTTAGCTATAGCCAAAAAGAAAGGGAAAGGAAAATAGAAGGAAAAAGACAGTAGTCCACAATATGTAAGAAGAAGCAGCAGGCTTAAAGGAAAATGGAGAAAAACACAAACAAAAGGACCCCATTTTGTTGATTTGGGAGAAGTAACACCTAAACAAACCCCAGCTGGCAATAGTCCACCTCATTCTCAACCAAGTGTTGAAACTAGTCCTCAAGGTGATGACACGAGTCCTTTTTGGCCATAATTTGACATCAATTCTCCTGCACAGCATTTTGGGGACAGCCCCAAGAAAACGACACCCGAAATAGATCCAAAGCAGCAACAAGTGTATGATTACATAGAATCCTTGGAAAGAACAGCCACGGATCCCAGCACTTCATCCACTCAACCTCACATAGCACAAGAAGCCCTAGTCCAATCATTGAAACAAAAAATCTTTGAGTTGGAGGTTTTAAATCGACATATTAAAAATGAAAATGAAGCACTCAAAGAATAGAGCAGACTGGACAAGATCATCCATGACAACACTATGCTACACCTGGGACTATGGCACAAAAAGAATAGAAAATTGAAGAAGAAATGCAAAAAGATAAGTAGAGCACTGGTTAATCTTAAATTCAGATGCATGATGAAGAATCCCAGGATGTTAGCAGCCCAAGAAAGAGAGGAAGAGGGCTGGATGTACTAGTAGAAGCTTCAGAACATATGGTTTGAAGGGGAGGTAGTCCAAATTTTGGTTGCATGAGGACATGCAACACCTTCACAGTGGGGGTATGTTGAGTCCCAAAACTACATCTTTCCTACACCTTTTTCTAGCTTCTTTCCATTCCTCTGAACCTCCTAAATCATCAGTATCATTGCATAATAGTTTAAAAAGGGGCATTTAAAGTGGTTTCTTGACTATGTGTTTGTGTTGCTATTTGAACTAGATTTTTGTTTATAAGCTGTGGAATCTTGTCACTTTCCGCGGCTAGCCCAAGTTTCCGCAGCTGTTTTGTCAAATTCTATATTGCAGGTGTCTTCAGGTGAATCAAGCCACATGGGCAAGTTGCAACTGATGTGGACATGGACCGAGTCCTATTAGCTCAGTCGAATTCATCAGAAAAGGCCATAGTCAATGGTGGGCAAAATGGTGGTCAACTCAAGAGTCCTACGGCGATAAAACTCTGTTTTTCACCACATTAAGCTTTGTGTGGTTGTTCCTAGATCTCAGGGGACAATTTACCACCTGTGGACTGCTCCATGAACCGGATCCAACAGCCACCTTCCAACGATTGAATCCTCACGGCAGCCATAGTGCTAAATCTTGGGACGTGGTCGTTTTCGTGTCTTGTATCAGCACCGAATGTAGGAAAACAGTTATACTATCCTCTGTTATAAATAATGCGTTCTCATACGCATGTTAGTTAGCTTTTTGATGATGTAATTTTGACTGTAAAGGAACCCACTGTGCTGTAACTTTATCATTGTGTTGTGACTGCATTTTAATACATGAGAAGTCTCTATTTTCAAGCTCAATTGGTGGTTGATCATTGATTGTTCGAGGATTGTACAAAGGGCCCCTGCACAGGCCAAGGTCTTGTCTATTATTGTAAAGTTTCATGTCTCATTTCTTTATGTTCTTATGCCATAACCATTCACTTGTATATGTATCACAGTTCTTATGGTGTTAATGCTTGATAGTCGTCCATAGCTTTTCACATTTTTAACTAATCAGTGCTTTTGTTTCAGGTCACAATAGGTAGCCCGGGCAGCACATAGTTTTCTAATGACTAATGACATGGGATCATTCTTGTCCTTCTGCTGATTTTCATTTCCTTTAGTTTTTAGTTCCAGCATTGTGTTATTTATTTTAGTTTTGCTCGTTTACTTTTCTGCAAGTTAGTTATTGAATTGCTCATGACATTCTTAGTTACCTCCTAAAGCCAAAGCGAGTCAAATGGTGAGGGATTGAAGTATGAAGTCTGTAGTTTGATATTAGTTTATTTTTCTGCAAGTTAGTTATTGAATTGCTCATGACATTCTCAGTTACCTCCTAAAGCCAGAGTGAGTCAAATGGTGAGGGATTGAAGTATGAAGTGTGTAGTTTGATATTAGTTTATTTTTCTGCAAGTTAGTTATTGAATTTCTCATGACATTCTCAGTTACCTCCTAAAGCCAAAGCGAGTCGAATGGTGAGGGATTGAAGTATCAAGTGTGTAGTTTGATATTAGTTTATTTTTCTGTAAGTTAGTTATTGAATTGCTCATGACATTCTCAGTTACCTCCTAAAGCCAGAGCGAGTCGAATGGTGAGGGACTGAAGTTGAAGTGTGTAGTTTGATATTAGTTTTATTTTCTTCAAATTAGATATCAGATTGCTCAAGTTGTTTATGATTGCCTCCTAAAGCCAGAGCGAGTCAAATGGTGAGGGGTCAAAATATGAGTTGATGTAATGTGATTTTAGTTTACTTCGCTTGCAATTCTTAGATTTCTTTGAGTTCAGTTTTTCTTATATTTTCATGGCAGCAAGGATAATGGGTTTCATGGTCACTAGTTCACCATTGTTTAATTAGAATAGTGGCACATTTTCACTCTCTTTTCAAGAATTAGTTTCATCATCGCATGTTTTTAGAAAGTTTGAAGTTTTGAAAATAATTTTAAAAGACATCATTGCCTTGAACATTTATATCATACTTGTCTTTTATAATTTCCATATCACATTAGGGAATTAACAGAAATAAACCCAAAACAAAACAAAAACTCAAAAACGACAAAAAAAATAAGAAATAGGTTATCTTGCACATATAGTGCACCGCACTTTAACAGTTTACGACTCCCGGATTGACAATTAATACATCTATTTAGGACACTCTGAATTGACCAAACAAGATGGTCCAACCAAAGTATAAGCAGGCTAACCCAACCAGTTTTACAAGTTGGACCCATAAGTGAACATAGAAATACTATAAATAAAGGATAGATGAGTTCATTTGAATCAATCGAAGCAAGGATATACCTTGGTTTGCTATAATTCCAAAGATATAGTCTAAGGAAGTTAGGCTTGTCGAATACTCATAAAAAGGTCAGCTTCGATTTTTTGTCGTAACTTTTTCTCTGGGATGTGTCATACCATAAAACTTGAAGGATACAAATAAATTATCATCATTTACCTATGTTTCAAATTTTATACCTTGGTTTTTTATAATTTTGGAGGTATGCTCTAAGGAAGTTAGGCTTCCTTAATGCTCTTGAAATCTTCTTCAAACATGTTAGCTTAATAATTTTTTTTATAACATTATTTCTGTGATATTATAGAATATGAAATTTGGAGGAGACAAAGGAGATATATTAAGGTACCTCTGATATAAATTTCAAACCTTTTTTCACTATAAATTCCAGGGATATTATTTGAATTTAATGTTCCTAAATGCTCCTTAAACATGCTCCAAATAGGTTATCTTGTCATTTTTTTTATAGCTCTCTTTCTGAGATGTTGTAGGGTATGAAATATGGAGGAGACATAAAATAAATATTTAGGTGCTTCTGGTATAAATTTCAAAACTAGGTTTTCAAAATTGAATATGTGACATGTTGTGAAGGTTTGTTCTTGGTAAAAAGCAAAAAGCAACAAGTTTTGGGAGAAGTACACCTCGTGAAGAAAGAATCAAAAAGTAGACTTGGTGAAGGCCCATGCAACTAATAAGCTAGGTGAAAGTAGAAGCAACAAGAAGACTTGGTGAAAGAAGAAGAAGCTAATAGGAATTGTGAAGAAGAAAACAAGCTAAGTAAAGTAGGTTGGTTCCTACAAAGAAGTAGAGGGGATTGGTGTCTCTTGTAGGTTGGTTCCTACAAAGCAATAAAAGGGATTGGTGTCTCCTATAGGTTGGTTCCTACAAAGCATCAGAGGGGATTGGTGTCTCCTATAGTTTGGTTCCTACAAATTGTAGTAATAGTAGTTTATGCCTACAAGATCTTTCATATAAAGAAGTTTTGTGGTTCTCTCCCATAAGAGTTTCCATGTATATCTTGTGTTACTTGTTCAATTTATGATATTGATGTTTTATGTTGTTCAAATGTTTAAATAAATAAAAATTGTCATTATACTAATCCACCCCCCTCTGAGCATAATTGTGAATTAAATAATAAAATTAAATTTTGTTTATAAAAGTTGACAATGTAATCTTGCCATTTACTTTGGAATCTATGTTGGCAATCATATTTCATGCAACACTTGCTACACACCAACTTAGTAATGTATCTCATGTATAATGGCATAGTGTGAAAATTCTTCTAAATACTTTTTCATGATCCACGGATAGTAAACAAGGTAAGCTATTAGCCTTGATTACTAAGCCTAACCCCAAGAAAATCAAAAGAATGGAACTCATGACCTCCAAAACTTTAAAGGAGAGATAAAAAATTCATATATAGCTCATAACTACTTAAATTAACCTTCAAAAAAATTTCAAAATATTTTATCAAAAAAATGTAACATTTATTAAAATTATTATTAAAATAAAACACAACTTCTTGTGTATCTTTGGATACATCTAACCAAATTGGAACAATATAGAGAAGATTAGCATGGACTTTGCTTAAGGATGACATGAACAAATTGAGAAATGGTCCAAATTTTAATCCACGAAGGTTAGCTCAATTAGTCAAGTCCCCACCACTAAATCACCTTTGTTATTGATAAGTCATGGGTTCAATTATCTCAACACTCTCGGGTCCAGGCTCTGTGTTTGAGATGGCAAACAGTGATCCCTTCTGGTGGATTTGTTTGGTACAAATATTCTTTCGATGTAATGGTCATCAATCTCTGGGGTCCATGAAACCAATAGAAAATAAATAACTTAACTCCTTGTATAACCCCTGTGAAGATGAAAACTGCCTACAACTGGATAAAAATGCCGAATAAAGCTTTATTGTTCCCTAACTGTTGAATGTGTGACAATGGACATATATCCAAATAGAGATCTATGTGTGAAAATAACTTCCTTCCCTTCTCTTATTGAAATATAACTCAACTCTTTGTATAACTCCAAGCAACTTCCTTCCCTTCCCTCTTTGTTTTAGACTTGATATATTATTTACCTTCCTTTTAGTAATGTAAATGATGTGAAAAGTAGTTGAATATTAGCTCAATTTTAAATAAAAAGTGTGTAGAATTTAGTTTGTAAGATAACCACTTTATGAAAATTTATCCTATAAAGTTTGAGTTTTTTTTTTTCCTGTCCTTTTGTGACTAAGTTGAACCTAGGGAAAGGCTACCCTTTTATTAGATGGAAAATGAATGATTAGCCCACAAGGAGATGTTATTCGCTAGGGTTTTGTGAGGCTCGATCAATCCTAAATTCCCCTTGGGATAGTTAATTCCCCCAATATGGCTCACATCCTCAACCCCTACCTATGAGGTTTGAACCCGTGAACTTGTGGGGACTAAACTCCACATAAAGAAACTAGTCTACACCTCGTGGGTATTTTATAAAATTATTTGAATTAAAAGAGTATATCAGTTAACTTATAAGATAATAACTTATGAAAGTTGTGGTAGAAAATTATTTTTGTTTGAGTATCACAAGGAAAAAATGTTAAATATTGTTATCTAAAGTATAATTTCACTCGAGTAGATGAGATTTTTTTTGTTTCTTGAGGGTGGTGGATGCGAATTTCATTATTTCTTTGAGGGTCATATTATAAAACATTATCTCCCTTAAATAAAATAAAATAAAAAATCCACTTTCCCCTTGTTACTGGGAATAGTTTCCACTTAGAGCTATTATTCCCACTAAGACTGGTAGCTATCTTAGAAACAAACAAGTTAAAACTACTTTCATTTTCCTTTATGAAAAATAGACAAGAGGGGAACATAAGACACCAACCTTTGTCTTGTGCTTAGTTCCTTGCTCGGTTCCTCTCCTTCTCGATAGATCTTTGCCGCTCCTTCTTTATCTACACAACTTCAGAGAGCACCTGTGGAATCAAAGCAGCATAATACTATCGAAGAACATATATCTATATTCATAAACAACACAGGACTAGATATGTATTAACCACACAAATGCATATACAATCAAACATACACGAATGTGGAGGAAAACTTCAATAGCTTTATTAATATCAAGAATAGCAAGAGGATTACAACCAATTGTTCTAACCCAGCATCAACCTCCAGCAAGAAAGCCCTTCTTCACCTCAAGTAAAGCTTAGATCACCCAACACTATGATGTTACACCAGAAAACCAAGAACACTTCTCCACAAGATACAAGATTCTAGCCCCCGAATCTTTGTGATGAGGGATCCATATATAGATGATTGTAGGGGGGTGAGTCAGCTTCTGGGATTTTGATTAGTGTCCTCTCTCTGA
>APFE030857895.1:88896-107500 GCA_000404065.3 Pinus taeda
TCTATAACAGTTGCCCCCTAAAGCATGAGGTCGTTAATCTTTTGATGTCGGGTGAAATGCTTTACCATGAGGATCCAATTTTTTTTCGAGTTGGGAGGCGACCTATAATAAGATACAATACAATACATTATCTTCATAATATTTTTCATGATCTAGCTGAGGTGGGCATTCCCATGCTCAGCTTTATAAATTCAATTTCATGTACATAGGACAGACAACCGTCTGTGTAGCAGACTGATGATTCGGACAAATTCATCATCCTTTGATTTGGATGATCATCTGTTCAGCAATGATGTACATTTGATGTCTTTATATTCTTGAATATATCACAGCCTGGATGGATGAAACTAGATCTGGGGTCTTCAAAACTCGTTTTGTCTTCACTCGAAGTACAATTCGATCCATGTGAAAAATGTTCTAGAGTCGAACATGGAAAGACATCGCCTGATTACCAGCCAATGATGTAAGTTGTTAACAGGTGCGAGAGGAGTCACCAATAATGTCAATGATCCTCAAGGTACTATAGTACAATTCGAGTGGTGTGAAAAAAGGGACTTGGTGTCAAACACCATGCAAAATCTTCCGGTCGAAGGTCATTGACGTAAACCTGTCACCGAAAGTGAGAAACTTGCCATTGAGGCATGCAAGCTTCAAAGTACTGAAAGGGGTTGTTCCTAAGTCAACTTCTTGGATAATGAGCTGATATCGACAAGAAGTGACCCGTCGTAGGAGGGCCTTAACGAATCCCACATCTACGACACAAAATGGAGCAAATGATTTTGGAGGTGAAAACGATCTGATGATACAGGGTTCAGGGTGGCCGTCATGAAAGAATGGAGCGTGAATGTATTGCAGTGGATGAAACACAGGTGAATTCTCAGAGCGACTTCTCTTGAACATATCGGCGACACTAACAATGGATTGGTAGCGTTAACCCCAAAGATGGATGGTGTGACGGACCAATGGTGATATGACCAATGAACAGAACAACCCAACCTGACTCAGATGCAGAGAGAAAGTTTCATGTTCAAGAGCAACTTGCTACCAATAAAGTTTCTTCAAGTTTTCTTCCCAATATTCCCCAATCATTGTTGACCAGTACCTCTTTATTTTTGTCAAGCTTGAGGAGGATAACATATTCTTGTTCTATAATTCGTCCTTCAGGCGAACCTGTCGCTATGTTTTAATGAGCCTAGCGACAGTGAAACTCGTTCTCGTCCATTTGGACAAGTTTGTCGCTATTAGGTTTTAACAAGTTTAACGACAAAGATAACTCGGTCTCTTTCAATTTTAGAGAGTCTGAAAGAAACAGAAAGAAGAATCCGAAGATTATTTTTCGTTGAATAATCCCTTAAGTCCGAAAAAGCGTAAAATAATACAAAAGGGATGAATTTTCGATAGTTTTAACGAGCCGAACAAGACAAGTACTCGATCGTTTTGTGTAATAATCCCTTAGGTCCAAAAAGATTAAAATCTAGAGGAGGGATAGCACTTCCGATGCCTTTTAACGAGCCGGAGAGGCCAATCGCTTGGCAATCTTTTCATATTTTACGAGTCAGGTGAAAAGAGCTTAAAGAAGACTCGTTTTCGAGGAACAAGTGATAGTTTCAGGTAGCAGCTGATTCGAGGTAAGATTTGGAATTTCCAATCACGGCAGTGTTACAAGGATGGCTAGCAGAGTCACTCTTCGCAAATGTTCCTCGAAGGGGTAAAAAATCATATGGGGGGTGAATGATCAGCTCAAAACAGAGTGGAGGTGATGGCGAGAACACAACGAAGGCTCAAAAGCTGGTGATAAGGCATTCATAATGGTTATTTACCCGTTCATTTTTAATGACCTTAAACGCGGGGAGAAACACTTGCTCATGACCTATGTTTATTTTTTAACGAGCTTGAACTACGCACTAAAACTGCTCGTGGAGAGTTTATTTTTTAACGAGCTTGAACTCTACGACAACATTGCTCGCGATAAGTTTCCATGCCCCCAGCATAATAACACAAATCGAGGTGCATGTCCCCCAAGCTTCATTTCATTCAAATCGGTGTTTGGAATGAAGGTTTACCTTCGATATCTTTGAAAGATCGTAATCAAAGACTCGATTTGGAAAGGGATTCATTTCATCTTTTAATGAGGTTGACAGAGTAAAAGAACTATCCTCATAATCCACCATATTTGCAGTATTTTGAAGGATGATTAGGGTCATTGGAATAATATTCTTGGTAATTCGGAAGATGGGAATGATGGTGGTGATCTTCCCTTGGTTCCTCTTCTATCATTATCAGCTGAATGATTCCTTCTTCTATAGAATCTACATGCGACCAAGGATCTGAAGAGGTGCCATATTCCTTAGACCTATCTATCCAAACACTCGTTGAGCGTTGATCTGCCCCCCAGGCCAAGAAAATTGATTGCTATAATATTTCTATTAGGGCGACGATCCATGCTGACAAAATGTTTAGGAATCTTCTGAATCTTATGGAAGATATCATATTGCAGGTTTCCACTATGGCCACTTCCACCATATTGTTTGGAGGCGGTAGAGCAAAAGTACCCATCAAGGCAGGTTCTTTTAGGAGGCCTACTTCGATATTTTGAAGCGATTGAGAGCTTCTGTGGATCATTAGAATGCTTCCCGTAACTTGTGAACTATTGGGGAGGAAGGTTTGTTGGTTGACGATTGTGATTCCTTCTTGGAAGGGAAATGCAATCTTCCTGAAATAGGTCGACACAACGGCAGCCATGGCATATATCCAGGGCCTTCCCAGTAGGATGTTGTAATCAAGGTTTCCATCAATGACTTCAACATCAATCTCTATTGTTTTCCCCCCCAGTTCGACTTGCAAGTTACTTAATATTCCATACGGGGTGTATGTGCATCCATCAAATTCTTTCAATGTTGTTGATGACCGCGACAAGGACGGAGACCCTAGAGTTTTCCAGCAACTCATCGACATGATACATATGGATGCCCCCTCATCAATAATTGTTCTATGAACAGTTTTGTTGAGGGCTTTCACTTGAATGAGGAAAGCTAGTTGAGCTAGTAACTGAGGGTCGTACCATTTATGATTAAAAGATACAAGATTGGAATTTGTTGGGTCAATCCCAACTATTGCTGATAATAAAGCCTACTTTTGGGAGGGGCAATTTTGCAGTACTTTAAGAGTCGACATCGCAGATGGCGATTGAGCTAAATCCTCCACTATATTATAGTGTTGTGTTGCTTGGGCACAATGATTAAACGTCGATTTGTGTACTACTCCCTTTGGTGGTTTTATTCTTAATTCAGGAATGATGGGTGGCACGACTTCTGTTGAAGTCGTTGTTGAACTACTAGGTTGATCTTTATCCTTGTTGTTCAACATCTGTGGATTCCCAAAATCTTTACTCCTTGTCATTATTAGAGTATCATTCAGTTGCTTCGAGACTGACAACATTAGCACTTGGGATGGGGAAGCATTTTTGCTAGCAACCAGGTTCGTTCCTAGGTTTGGAAACGGATCCATCAGTACAACCGAGGTTTTTGAAATTTTGAAGAATTTTCTAAGTTCTTCTTTATATGGACACTCCTTGGTCCAGTGATCCTCATCACATATACTGCATGGATATTTGGGTTTCGCATTCCCAGAAGGGTTCACAGAAGATTTCCTAGGAGATGAGTCTCCCTGGTTTTTCTTCTTCCCTTGTTTTTTCTTCTTGCCTCCTGGTTGCTTGGTTTCTTTGCCTTTGTCTGTTGACATGAAATTTACTTCTGAGGCTAGAAATTCATCATTTGCATCTTGATTCGAAACCATGCGGGCCTTTTTCGATGTGGCCTTTACGGTTTTAGTGCTTTTCGTGCCTATCACACCATCGCTGACATGAGAGTCTTTGTTTGATTTAGGAGGCGGAGGGATGGAGAATTCTGGTCTAGGAGCGTCAGGGATTTTATCGTAGAGCGTGCGAGACTAAGTATAGATCAAGTCTAGATATTGTGCACGAGCAATAACTTGCTCTTCAGTGACAACTCCGCCCTTTGCCACATCTTCTGTAATAGCAGGTAACAATGACTTAATAAACCATTCGGCCAATAGTTGATCAGGAACATATGTTTTTACCATTCTGCAACGACGTTGCCACTCATGAATATGATCGGATATGTGAGTGGCTGTCGTTTGTTTGAAATTGGTAAGCAACTTAGTTCCTGTTTCGTACCAGATAGGTAATTGAAAATGGGTTAAAAAGGTTGTGGCTAGGGTACTCAAGTTATCAAATGAAGCTCTAGGCAGTTCGATATACCATTTTGCTGCTAGACCAGTTAACGTGTGCTGAAAGAGGCAAAGCTAAATCAAATCATCATTGAGTGTTTGACGAACACCATAGATGAAAGTTCATCACATGATTCAATGGGTCTTCGCCCGGATTTCCATTGAATTTACGAATATCCGACAAAAGTTTATGTGGGATCGCCGACCACCAAGGGGCGTAGGCAATTGGATCGTTCGTTAGTTGACTTAGATCTGGTAACTCTAGAGTTGCCACGAAGGGCAACTGTTGATTTAGGCTTAGTTGAGCATACCCAGGATTAGGCAGAATCGTTTGAGCAGTCAGTCTTTGTATACCAGCATAATGCATTTGATGTTGGTAACTTAGGTAAGGTTGATGGGCATAACCATTATGATATGGTTGATACTGCTGCCCATTACTCACAAAGACTTGTTGCTCATATCCTTGGTAAGCTTGCTGGAATTGCGGTTGTTAGTATTGCACCAGCCATGGTTGTGAAGCTATGGACTGTTGTCCAACACTGACTATTTGAACAAGATGGGGGTTGGTGTTCCCCATTTGAACTTGTGCCATTCCTCTAGTGGGTGATTGTACAAGAGATTGTTGTATCGCCACTTGCGAAACTTGAGGTTGACATACAATTGGTGACGCTTGTACTTGCGATATAGCCACAATAGCTGGCGTAGTGGGAATTTTTGTCATAGGTGAACTTTGTTGTATTGAGCATACAACTCTTGGTTGTTGAGACAGGACTGGTACCCAACCACTAGTTGTGATTCTAGCATAACCTAAATTTTGTTACGAACTCACGCATGGTTTTCCTTCTGGGGAAGACAATGAAAGGATATACGGCCCTCCATACGACGGTAATCTAGTGCTCAAAGGAATAATTTGCCTTTGGGGACCAGTTTGCCCGAATTGACCTTGTGACGGATCAATTTGTTGAGACTCAAGGTAAGAGATTCCAGATATAATTCCGGACGAACAAACGGGAACAGTCCATACTATCGAAATAGTCCTAGGATGGACTCTATCCAACGACTAAAAACTGGTTGGGACAGATGGCACGCCAGCGCACATTGTCGGAATAGCAGAAGGGGCTTCCGCTGTTGCTGTGTTGAGTGACACAGTCCTTGATGTTAACAGTTGTTCAGACATATTAAGTCTATCCAAAAGATTCCTCAGCAATTCTTCAGGAACTTCTGAGGGTGGGTGAATATTCTTTGATGAAGAAGGATATAGGGTGATCCCAGATCCAAGTTGCGTTGGAGTGCTAGATGGAGGATCTTCCATAATCTATTCTATGGCAATCAATCCAGGAGGAAGAGGCAGACCGTCAGGTCCTAAAATATTTCTGGTGCTGAAGAAGATGTAAATTCTGCAGCAGCAGATGGTTGGGGAGTAACACCTTTTGAATTAGTTGTAGATGGAACTGGTTCAGGAATAGAAGTGTTGACCATCACATTAGGATCAGTTGTAATGTCCTGTTTCTGTTGCAGAATTTCTTCTGTAGAGGCAGGGATTCCATAAATGTTCGATGTAACCGGAGTCTCTGAGGATGTTGGAGTGCTTGCTCCGACCAACCTAAGGGACTTTGATCCGGTTAAACGAGTTCGCTTCATCCGAAATGGCTTCACTTCTGGAGTCAACGATGGTTGACTCGTAAGTCTCCGCAAACGACAGGGTTTTGATTGACTTTCTTCCACGATTGCAGATTACTTGATCAACTCAAAATAAAAGGGGAAAATGTTTTTCGAACTAAATGAATTTTAGACACTTTGACACAACTTGTTTTTTCAATTTTAAAGAGTTGAGAAAAAACAAAAGATGACTCTAGTTGCCTTCAATTTTTATTGAGCTTGAAGTGACAAGCGCTCAGAGGACCTTTTCCTTTAAGGAGTCTGAAAAGGAGCAAAATGGACTTCTCTGGAGATCTAGACAGAGAGGATTACCAAACCAATCGTAAAACTGCAGAATACTATTTATGGTATGGCAGTTAGTCTTCCCGAATGCAGTGTTTGGTGCATTACGATCGATACGGTGGGAGACACTGCTTCCTAAGGATAAAGGATGCAGCCTATAGTGGTCTCCCAATATATATGCGACGGTACGTGGGAGCACAAGTCCGTACTGGCACTTATTGTCTTAGAGTGGAGGAATCACCCAACCAGCACTGAAATCAATAGTTACCAGGCTTTACGACACCAGAATACGTCTCTAGCCTATACCTCTAGATGTTGCGTTAAGTTCCAAAGCGTTGTTAGATTCATTGAGATTTATTTTAAGTTGATCTTGCTTAGCAATTTGCCTTTAAGGTCCACCACATGATGTATGTATAATTCCTAAATGTAGTCTAAGATGATAAACATACATTTTATCTTCTTTCAGCAATGAAAATCCTAGCTACTAAGGGGAAGAATGTCAAGCATCTTTTCTTCATAGAGCACAGAGCACACACTAATATGCACAGTCCTAAATCAAGCCAAGAATTCAAGATGCAAATGCACATGCATGTATTGGTTTTAAGCTCTCTTAATGTGTGAATGACACTAAGAAAACTATGTGCAAAATTGAATTACTTTTAAAACGACTATACTCAACAAAATTCTTTTTCAAAACGAAGTGAAAACAAGAGAGACACTTTGCGATTTTGAAATGGAAATTGCTTTTCGACACTTTAAAACTAGTAATTTAAATTCTATGCAATAATAACTGTATAATCAACTATCTAAAACAATGGGATTTCTTTCTAAAACTGAAAACGACAGCTACGACACTTTTAGATCTAGAGACGACAGTTAGACTATGTTACTTTTAGGAAAAGAGAACTAAAACGACGCACAATACATAAAAAAACGTTTATAGTTCTTTGAACTAAGGAGGCAGAATAATGCTAGAGAAGGGGGTATTCACAGAAACACACTGATTACAGACAGCAAAAACTCTTGAATAAGACTGAAAATAGTGAGAAAAATCCACAGTCGAAGGGTAAAATCAGTCCTCCCTGACCATCGCACCTGTTACACAGTGAACTCAGTATGCAGCGCACCTACTCCATTCGGGAAGTGCGATGCATACAGGCTACCTTGAAGGCAAGGTGCGATGGTTACAGTGCGATACTTTGAACGAGACTTCACTCACAGTTTGCAGTTTAGTTCAGGTGTTTAAGCTGAATAAGTAGAGATCAATGTATGTACAAACACAGGGGTGATTTAAGAGGTTACTAAAGCCACCACTCAGGGCAATTAGATTGCTTACAGATCTATTGTTTAATTTATAAACAAAAACCCGGAGATTGATTGAAGTGGAATTGATATACTTTGCATTTGTATGACAAATGCAGTTCGAAGGCTTAGCTGACTTGACTTCAGGCTCCGTCTGTATGTTTATAAAAGAAACAAGGATAGATAGGCTAACAAGTAATCTAGTCGCTCCCCAGCGGAGTTGCCATTTTGTTATACGGGAATAGTGTCCACACAGATGTTGCTATTCCCACTAAGATGGGTGGCTATCTTAGAAAGAAACAATCAAAGTCTACTGTTGATTACTTTTATGAAAATAGATGAGAGGAGAAACAAGAGGGCCAACCTGAGTCTTGCGCTTGATTCCCTCTCCTTGTTGATAGAGTTTTGTCACTCATTCTTTGTCCGCAAAGCTTCAAAAGGACCTATAGAATCACAACAACATACTACTACGCAAGAAACAAGGATCTAAATTCATAAATAATGCAAGATCAGATGTACATTAACCATATACAAGCATATATAAACAAGTACACCAGAATATGGAAGGAAAACAAGAATAACTTTATTCAGATAAAAAGTAGCAAGAGGATTACAACCATGAGCAGCTCTGACCCAGCATCATCCTCCAGCTAAGAAGCCCTTCTTTCACCTCAAGCAAAGCAAAATCACCCAACACTGTGAATGTACACAAGAATACTGACAACACTTCTCTATAGATTACAAAATTCCAGCCTCTAACCTTTGGATCTCTGGGATGAGAGATCCATATATAGATTTTTGCAAAGGTGTGAGTCAACTCTGGGTTTTTGATTAGTGTCCTCTCTCTGATAGTTCTTGGTTCCACTTGGATATTTCATTGATCTCTTACTCATCCTTGAGCGAATTCTGAGAGGCAAGTGTCATATGAGAAGTTTCTAGAAGATTCCCTGATCATCCACTTACCAAACTCTCCGCCACTTGTCTATTCTTGTCCATCGCACCCTGTAGAAGGACTTTTTAGTATGCATCGCACCTCGCATGTGTATTAGGTGCTATGCATCGCACTCTCTACACTGGGCATTCAGTATGGTTCAGTTTTGACCATTTCTAAGCAGTTTTTAGTGGAGAACTTCTGGGAGATGATGTAATCAGTTGACCTTGTTCCTTTAGGCAGTGAAGCAACACTTTTAGGGACTTAAGAGCCCTCAGTTTATGGACATTTGTGATTGGGGTTGAAGTGCCCAAAAATGTATATAACAACTCCCCTTATTCATCCCATCCATCTTCGTGCCATGTTTGTTTATGTACATGTATCTGTAGTCACTCATGATGAGACGACATCAAATCCATAAACCTCCTAGTCTACCATGATGTATGATCGTTTGGCATGCAGGTGACTAGGAGAGAAGACAAGGTTACGAAACTACGGGAGGCAAGCTTCGAGTTAGGATGGCGGCTCTAGGCACTGCTGGTGAAAATTGCACAGAAGTCACTAAGAGATGGTGATGGGAAATTTCGATCGACAGTGACTGTCCGCAGGGTCTAGCTCGATTGGAGGACAAATCTGTGCAATTTTTGGAAGGATCAGTCCAAGCTACAGGAAGTTTGGGCAAACAAAATCTATGCAATTCTTGGAGGGGACTGGCAGTAGGCTGTTGGGATCTTGGCAGCAAAAACTGTGCAATTCTTAGAGGGAACTGGTAACAGGCTGCCGAGAGCTTGGCAGCAAAAACCACATAATTCCTTGAGGGAAATAGCAGCGGGTTGCTTGGAGCTTCTGGTGGGAAAAACTATGTTGATGTTGGGAGGTTGGCTTGATGACCCCCTCTGCACATTTTCTAAGTTGAAAAGACTGCTAGACAGTAAAGGGCTTGCTCATGAAATCTGTGCAGTTTTCTGGGTGAGCAGCCGGCCAGTTGACTAATGGGAGAGACAAGGGGAGAGAATTAAGGAGAGAGGGAGAAAGAGAGAGGAGTTGAAGGGTAAGCGATAGGGATGGAAGATGGTGACAGATCTGGAGGGAGAGAGAGAGAGTAATTTGGGGAGAGAGAGATGGAGGTGGGAGAGAGAGGGAGAGAGAGTAGGGGAGATAGATAAGGAGAGAGGTAGGGAGAGAGAGATGGAGTTGGAGGGCGAAGAGAGGGAGGGAAGAAAAATACATAGAGTTATAGGTGGAGAAAGAGAGGGAGTGACAAGGGAGAGATGGAGAGAGAAGGAGGCATAGAGGAGAGTGGGAGAAAAGAGAAAGAGTGTGTGAGCATACCTTTGGGGGGTGAGATAGAGATAAAAACAAGGAGAGACAAAGGGCAATAGAGCTATAGATGGAGGGGGGAGAGAGGGAAGAAAAGAGAGACAAAGGGAGGGAGGGAGGGAGAGATAAATAGATATAGAGAGAGAGTGCATGTGTGTTTTGGGGGGTGAGATAGAGAGATAAAGAAGGAGAGATAGAGGGATATATAGATATAGATGACAGGGGAAGAGAGAGAGAGAGAGAGAGAGAGAGAGAGAGAGAGAGAGATAGGGAAAGAGGGAGGGAGGGAGAGATAAGGAAATATGGAGGGAGATAGACATATAGATGGAGGGGGAAGCGAGAGGGAAGAAGAAAGAAACACACACAAAAAAATGCATACATTATATAGTATTATGTAATATTGAACATTATTAACCATAGAGGAAAGTAAAGTAAGACTTTTACAAAAGGTAAAATAAGTTGGATTTAAAAAGGCATCAATATTTTGGTTTTTCATTAAAATATATGCATTGATTTATGTGTAGATGTTGATTACCAATCCTATTTGACTGAGAACTAGATGCATTGATTTCAATGTAATTGTTGATTTCTAATACTATTTGATTTCTTGCATTAAATGCATTTATTTCAATGTATATGTTTATTTTAAATCCTATTTGATTGCCTACACTAGATGCATTGATTTCAGTGTAGATGTTGATCTTAATCCTATTTGATTGCTTGCACTAGATGTATTGATTTTAGTGTAGATTTTGATTTCTAATCCTATTTGATTGTTTGCACTAGCTACATTGTTTTTAGTGTATATGTTGATTTTTTATTTGATGTAACTAGATTTATGACATACATTAATTTCAAAGTAATTAGATTAATAGTGTGCATTTATTTCATTGTAAGCACACAAAAATTATTAATGGCATGCATCTATTTTTGTGTTACAATTTTTCAACCATAAATAAATTACTTGAATTTTCATCTTACATAAAATGTTCACTTACTTGAAATGTCTTCTTCTTAAAACTATAAACTATTTGTAATTGATTACATTCTTATTGTTCTCATTTTCCATCATGTAACATTGTTAGTAGAGGTAATAGAAAACAACTACCATTGAAACTTATGTGGGTTTTAAAATTCCATAAGTCACAATTATTAACTTTGGAGAAAGCTACTATTAATATTGAAGAGAAAGAGAGTCAAGGCTTGATGTTTAATACAATAGCTCGAGTTAAAGATTTGAATGGTTTGCAATTTCAATCGACATTTTCATATGATCGATATGAAAAAGATGGAAAAACCAATATGTGTGATAATAAGAATAGTAGAAGAAAATAATTTGAGATTAATCAAAATGAATTCTATTTGTAAATGACTACATTATTATTCTTCACATTTTCTATTTCAACATTGTGTTGACAGTGTTGGACCCACCAACATGTCAGGGGATCTCCCCAATAAGAAGTCCCAATTAGACCTCAAACCGTTTGGTGGAGTCCCAGCAATGGGTCGTATGGTAATGCCTTGACTGCAATTTCTCACAGAGGCAAGTAAGATAAAACTGTTGGTAGCAAGGGTATGACATATGTAGTGAGTCAAGGAAGGTGCATGAGAGGTTCTAACACATGGGGGTTGAGGTGAGTGTGCCCCTTGGAAACCTGCGATAGCACAGAGTTAAGAAGGGAACACACGAGCACAGATGCATCACAACATGGAAAGCAAGTTAGCTAGCAATCAAAACTGATGGTTAAACCAACATCACATTTCAAAAAGATTCATACATACATACACAGAAAGATATACATGGATGCATAAGAAAACAGATACATATATCATTTAGAGTAAACCAAATAGCATATAATACAATACAACATATGCATGAAACATGTTGGATCTTGTTATATTAAGAAGTGTAAGTTCCGGTCATACAATACATCCATTTCCAACCACCAGTTCTGATAGCGGAACATTACAACCACAACCACCTACTCCTCCAAAGAGATGTACTAGCTCTGTGTAGTGGAGAAGCCAAGGCTTGTTACAATACTGTCTAATCTCTCTCCAAGATAGTCTTATCGGATTCTTGGCTGACCAAAAGCCTCTATAATGAGTTATGAGGTGCTATTTATAGAAAAGGGTGGGGTGACCCTTGACATTCCCCTATGAGACCATTCATCTACCCTCATGACTCCTCAACTATTCTATGACTATTACATTCAACTATTGACACTTGAGCTTCCACTTGACAAGACATTACATTAAAATGCACATGTGCCCATGTGGGAAAAAATGGCTTGAGCAAGCCATGCAAGAAACCACTGACACTTAGACTGTTGTGGTGAGACAAACTCTTTGACATGCTTGTGATGGTCAAAGGTGATGAGCTGATGCCAAGCTTGGTTGTCCGTGACGGTGTCCGTGCGCTCAATGGTGACATCTTGTTGAAGCAAACTCTTACCTTCATTGCATTTGGGTGCATTGATATGGCTTCTCTATCCAACTCGTCTGATAGCATGCACATGGTCGTCATGGTGCGACTGGAGCAACAAAAGGTTGATGCATAGTGTCTACGTTGCTCTCCATGCATGTGTTGGTGGTCATGTGCATCAACTTGTTGAGGTACATGTTCAGCTCTAGTCGGACTTGCTTCTTGTCTTCACCTCGGTGAATGTGACGAATGGGTGGATCACATGTGTGTGCACAATGACATGCCTGTTGATGTATTCCCTTGCATGTGATCAAAAACAATGCTCACCGTGTATGCTCTGTGCCAGTTTTTGTGATGGATCTATAACTTGTACGAGCGCAGTTTCATCCGTGAGTGCATGTTGTGCCTGTTATTGTACTTGTTCTTGCTACAACTCATTATCTCGTCTATGCATCTCTTATTCCTCCTTGAGTTGCTACTTCAACACATGCAACTCCTTCTCTATTCCGTCTCTTCTCTCGCATGATCACCTTGTCGCGTCGACATCTCATAGCCTCAATATCCAAAGTTTCTTTCATGACAAGCGGATCTGCTCGAACTTGCAACTTTGTTCCGCCTCTATGTTTTCAACAACCTTCCTCTTCCATTCGTCGCATGGAGGTGTGATCCCTTCTACTACTGTTGATGGTGCTGCTCACTCTGATGTTGATCGATGTGATGTTGTTGCCATCTTATCTTGATGTCCTTGTCTATGAACAACTTGATGTCTTCATAGGTAGGCAAGCTCATAGACACTTGCTTGGCTGCAACCCACGTTGTTCTCCCAATGGTGTCCTTTGACTCTACTCTCCTAAAGGCCATTGTACTTGTGTTGTTGAGAGGTAGATGAACACCTGCAATACCTGTGGACATGGCAACACTCATGTCAAGCAATCTTTCAATTGAAAACCAAAATGAACTTGATAAATGACTTGCAACATACCTGTGTGACTGATCATGAAGGTTGCACAATTTCCACTGGGAGGTCGCGAGACTAACTACCAAAACTATGTAAGGCACAGTTCGACCTATCAGGAGGCGTACTAACTACTGGAACTATGCAATGCATAGTCCAGACTGGTCTGCTGAGGACTGAAACTGCACAATGCGCAATTTCAGTCAGCAGTGACATGCAACCAACAAACTGTATTGCACAGTTTCTAGGGCCATCAAGACACCACCTCCAAGAATTGCACAATGCAAGCTTGGAGGTCAATGCCTCACTATATTTGTACAATTTCTGAAGGGAAGGTAGAGCCTTTGCTTCTAGAAATGTGCAGTGCTAGCCGGTATGGGCCGAGGCAGCCTAGTCCCACCGACGAGCGATTGAAAATATGAGAAGTGTGAATGCATGAGGAGATGAGTGCAAACAAGAGTGAATGATCATTCATGCAAACAACAAGTGTAGGATTTAGGAAATGAGAAAGCATGAAAGTGTGTGAAGCGAGTCGCCACAACGACATCTTCCATGCAAAAATAGTTCCACGCATGTGATAGCAATGAGATGCAAATGAAAACTAAAAAAATGCTAGTACAAGCTAGTATGAATGTAAATGACAGCAAGAACTCACTGAAATCGACAGACATCACTCACACAAAGAAAAACACAAAAAGCGACAGAAACACAGTGCAAGTCATGAACATCAAGCTTACCCCAAGACAACTGATTTGAATGTGTTGATGACTCCTAGATGCAATGTGGGATGCCAGAGCTGCAAGGTCAGTGAGAGGAATGATCTCTAGAATGTCCAGTTGGTGAGTTTTGATAAGATCGAGGTTGTGACATGCATGCCACAAATCTAGGAAAAGAGACACTTGGCGGGAGGTTTCTAAGATGATCCTTGCATGCAACCTCCAGCTGCTAAAAATAGATCCCTGAATCAAGAGATGCCTTTGCATGTTTCCTTGGGAGGAGCAGCACATGCATGCAAATCATTTTTTCTTGGTCCCAGAGGAAACCGATCAACTCAACTGCACATGCAAGAGCCTGCTCAAATACTACGAGAAAATGCACATTTATGGAGGGTAGTTGGGCTAGATGCCTAGGAGATTTACACCATTTCTGGGCAGAGCAATTGACTACTGCCCAGGATTTTGCAATTCATGGGTTGAGTAGCCCTACTGGGAGGAATTGCGCAATTTTCTGGATGAATCTTGACTCACAAAATTGCACAATTCTAGAGCCCAGCAGGCTACCAAACTGAATTGCACAGTTTTTGGAGGGAAGGCTAGTTTCCCTCTAGAATTGCGCAATTTCTTGAGGGAGTTTCTCAGCCTGTAGCTAGACCAAGTTCGGAGGAACAATCTGTGAGGGGAATGCATCAAGCTTTGATATATGAGTTTTCTTTCTATAAGAAAATCACTGAAGCTTGTGTACTTAACGAAGCAAGACATGCTGCTATGAAAGGTTGGTAGGGAGGCTCCAAAATGAAGCTAAGGAAAAATTTTGGAGGGTGGTTGTAGCCACTACAACACATTGTTACATTGTCACTTTACATTCAAAATTTTTATTTCATCATTTTCCATCATTTAAGTTATTAATAGCCTCTATCATCTCAACAAACCGAGGTAACTGAAAAGTTTTAAAATTAAAATGACCAGATTAATATAATAGTGGAAATTTCAACTCAAAAATAGCCACCTAAGAAAAAATTAAGAAATTAATAAAATAATGCCATGTAGACAATTTTTTTGTAACAGTCCTAGTGAAATTTCATGTCATAAAAGCTAGTAAAGGCAAAATAAGACTATGGTTAAGGGACACGTATTCCAAGATAAATGTTGGGCAAATATATCCTAGTGGGCATCATTGAGTGTGTTTGTGGCTAAGGAAATTGGAAAATGGTAAGACAAAGGAATTAAAAGGCAAAAAAACATTTTGGAACATTTATTTATAAAAATAAAGGAAATTAGGAGAAAAGTAAGGTGAAGGATCACAGGTTGCATGTGAGGCGGAAAATGAAGAAAATAAAGGCCTCTTTAATAAAAGGGCTTTTGAGGATTAGTTGGTAAACTTTTGTCAATTCAATTTTTGGAGCTCTCTCATTATTCTCTCTCTCTCTCTCTCTCTCTCTCTCGGCCACTTAGAGTTTTATTGGAGCACTCTGGCTTTCGATCAAGGAAGGAAAAGCAAGCAAAGGGAAAGGAAGGAAAGCAAGGATCAAGCAAGGAAGAGAAGGATCAAGCAACTTGATCTGAAAATCACTCGTGAGTGATCTTAGTTAAATAATTAATGAATGAAGGTATTACATACTCATGTGTTGGTGGGTGTCTATGTTATTTTAGTCAACGGATCGATCAGATTGAAAAATGCACAGACACTGGAAAATGGAAAACAGTAAGGGAAACACAATAAGCAAATGCAAGAACACAACGAATTAATAAGGATTTCACCCTATTCTCCAGGACTACATCTCCCGTCCAACTTTCAGTGGTGGCCTTCTTTCATTGTGTCTTTAAAGCATAGATTTACAGTGAGGAGCTCAATTTGAGTCTCCTGAAACAGATAATTCTTGGTAGGGTGGTTCTTGGATTCCCCAAGCCACTAGAGTGCACAGACTCTTTCCTTACCAGATCTTGACCTCTCTGGTCTTTAATGGGAGGAGCCCAATGTGGTATTCAATTCTTGATAGATCCTCACATGGACTGCTTGTACCTCTCAAGCCTTCTGTCTACTCGATGCTGCCTTAGGTCAACTCGGCTCTCTGTTTTCTACTCCTTGCTTCACTATCTCTTTCACCTTTTCTTTCACTATTTTTCTTCTCTAGTTCTTCCTTCCTTCCTTCCTTTCTTACCTGTTCTGTTTTTGTCTATTCATGGCTTAAAGCCAATTTTTCCTTGACTGTTCACTTCCTCTTCCACCCCTTTAAATCACCTATTTTTGTTTGCTTGGAGTTCCTTGCCTTTGCGTCATCGCCAACGTCTCACAAGGAGGTGGCCACTTGTCCTCTCACGAACTGCGTCAGCTCTTCCTCAACGGTTCAGTATTTCGGTTACGTTGTGAAATGATTCCTCTGCCAACTCAGCAGTCAAATCAGACTTCAGACTTTTATTGCCACGGCTTAATTCCCCCATCAAATCTAATTTCCCATCGGGAGCAATCTTCGTCGTTAGATCTGGAGCCCCCAGATCCTACGGTGTTCACTCTTATCGCGTAGTTGACTTTCTCGACCGTTAGGCCACGATGAGAGGTAGTTTTCTCTCTCATCCGCCGGACACGTGTCATGTGATGAATGGAATCACTCGTTCTCTACCCAAATTTGCTTACCACCCAATATGCCTCGAATATACCACTAGTTTTGGAGTGCAGGGCCCACCTTTTGCCTTAGCGCTTTCGGTACGATTTTCCTGGCTTCCCATGCGACTGAGCGCTTAGGGCTTTTCCTTCTCAAGGGTTTTTGCCCAGCGAAGCACTAATCACGCATCAAATGGCCTCTGTTTCCTGATCCAGGCTTCATAACTGCTAGTTTGCATCATGTTTGGTCTCCATGGGCCTCGGTCAGCGCACTTTGATCGAGGTCCTCGTCGTTCCTTACTGGCTGCAAACTGCCACTGCCCAGAGGTCTTCCTGATAGCTCTTTGTTCATAAATTCGAAGTCTGTCCTGATTCGATATAATCATGGCACTCTGATAATTTTCATGGATCCAATTCAAATCATGGCCTTCCCACTAACAAATCCTTTGGACCACCAAAAGTTGGTTTTCAAGCATCGACTAACTAAGGGTACAATTGTCTCACTTGTCCAATCTCTGTCCACTTTCACTGCTTGGCTTTGAACCCTTGAGACCAATTCTGAGGTACTCAACATCTCCTATGCATGTTTTCCTCACCTTCCTATCCAGAACTGTGTCTTCCTACAATTAATTAAGATATTAAGGTAGCAGGTCATCAATAGAAGGCAATTGACTCTGTTCTTTGGGATCCTCAATCAGTGAAGGTTCAAACAATCTCAAGCAATCTACATTTAAGACTGAGTAGATGTACATGTAAGCTAGTAGATCAAGGCGAAAAGCATTCTCACCAATCTTCTCAAGTATCTTGAAGGGTCCATACCTAATAGGCTTTAGCTTTTTACCTTCACCTTGCATCCTGTCCTTGTTGATGTACAACCAGACTTGGTCACCAACTTGGAAACTATGCTCCATCTGATGCTTGTCATGCCTTGCCTTGTGTTTGGCTTTCCTCTTTTCCAGTTGTTTCTGTACTGCCTCGTGGATCTCTTGGATTTGTTTAATGAACCTAGTTGCCCTGTCCACATCACCGTGTCCCTCAACTATGGTGTCTTTACCAAAGACAAAATCCAAAGGAGACCTTGGTGTGAAACCAAAACAGGTCTCAAAAGGAGATCTCTATGTAGAAGAATTTTTTGCTCTGTTGTAAGCATGCTGCACATAACATAAATGTTCATCCCAAAGCTTAGGATGCTTGCTGCAATATCCTCTAAGTAAATGGATCACTGTCCTGTTAACTACTTCTGTTTGGCCATCAGTTTGTGGATGAAAAGTTGTGCTTTTCTTCAGTTTGGTGTCCATCAGTTCCCACAGACTTGACCAAAATTTCCCCATAAATTGGGTGTCTCAACCAAATACAATGGAAGTGGGTAAACCAAAATGAACCCATACATGTTCAAAAAACAGTTTTGCAATTTGTTCAGCTGTAATCTATTTATTACAAGGCATCAAAATACACATTTTACTGAACCTATCCACAACAACATACAAATAATCATGACCTTTCCTATATTTAGGCAGTCCTCCAACAAAATCCATGGAAACACTTTCCCAAGGGTGAGAAGGAACTGGTAATGGAGTGTACAAGCCTAGTTTTCTATTACTGGGCTTGCTTTTAGCACACATAGTACACACTCTTACATATCTAGAAAATGTCTCGTTCATTTTTGGCCAATAACAAAATCTTTGCAGTTGTGGAACTATTTTACTTACCCCAAAGTGGACTTATATTAGATAAGTGTGTGCTTCTTGAATTATCTTCACTCTTTCATTTTTTGGAATGCATAACTTCCCACAATGGTATAAGAGTCAGTCCTTTACATGATAATCCAATTCTTCTACTCGTTTGCCTCGACTTAAAGTTGCATATACATCTTTAAAGTCTATAGCTTGAGCATATTGTTCAATCTAGCTCTCATGTAACACATAATTATGCTTAAGTATAGTAGATGCATTTATAATGGGTCTAGATAACATATCTGCAACTTTAGTGTGTATGCCCTTTTTATATCTGATGACTGAATGAAACTATTGTAGAAAATCTATCCATCTATAGTGTCTTGATTGTTGCAACTTAGTTTGGGAGTGTAGATATTGAAGTGGTTGATGATCAGTATGTATTACTGTCTCTTTGCCCATTAAGTAATGTTTCCACTTTTTCACACTCT
>APFE030857911.1:0-19556 GCA_000404065.3 Pinus taeda
TCATTCTTTCTGCGACTCCATTTTGCTGAGGTGTATATGAAGTAGTCTTCTGTCGTGCTATACCACACTTCTTACAGAATTCTTCAAATTCCTTGCTGCAAAATTCTCCACCATTATCTGTCCTCAGCACCTTTATCTTCTTCTCTGTCTGATTTTCCACCAGAGCCTAAATTCTTTAAACCTGTCAAAGACTTCAGATTTCTTCTTAAGGAAATATATCCATGTATTCCTTGAGAAGTCATCTATAAATGATACATAGTACACAGACTTACCCAGTGATGGAACCTTCGCAGGTCCAAACACATCACTATGCACAAGCTCTAATATTTTTTTCGCCCTCATACTACCAGAGGGGAAACTCACCTGATTTTGCTTCCCATATACACAATTTTCATAGAAATCAAAATCCAAAGAGCTATTACTCATACCTTCAACCATACCTTTACCATGAAGTATTTCAAATCCCTTCTCTCCAATATATCCAAGCCTTTGATGCCACAACATGGTCTTCTCTCCAGAGACCACTAGATTTTCTGCTCCACTTTCAAGAACCATGGAACTATTGCACCCATCAACGATAATGCTACCTTGCAGCTTGTATAGAGTTCCAATTCAAACTCCCTGCATCAGTACTAGTGCCCCCCGAACCATCTTGGAAGTATCCTTCTCGAACACTATTTTTACATCTACATCATCCAACTTTCTTACAGAAATCAGGTTTCTGGCTAATGCAAGAATATGCAGAACAACCGGAAGTGGGCCCTCATCCTAAACCAAAAGCCCCTTTTAAATTTAACCATGTTTGGTTATACGACCCTGCCCACATTAGCTTGGTTTCGGACTTCTGGGCTGCCAACCCGATTAATATATTTGATTCATTGGCTAAAGGTTTTTGTAATATTTTGTCCAAGATCAAGCATCTAAGGGAGAACTCACTACTATCTCACATTGAATCTGTGTTGAGCTCTTTTCTCGATGAGAGAAGCTTGGGGTTTATTACAGCTAAAGACAAGTCGCATCTAATTGAATGTGTATTTGTGATTGTGTATGAAAATCGTTGTTGTTTGGACTTTATTTACATAGTTGTGCATTTATAATGAATATGGATAACATGTTTGATATGTACTTTGAAATCTGTGTAGATTTTCTTTAGCATATGGCTTGATTTACTATCTACACTAATTTTGTATGTTTGGATATTTACAATTGTCTATGTATGATGATCAAAATTTGATATGCAATGTTTGTATGTATTTATAATTTTGTGTGTGTAGTAAGTAAATTTGATGGGATGTTTGTGTGTTTTTGTATTTGCAATATTTTTTATGTTTGAATGTTTGTGCATTTCAATGTGTGTTATGTTTGTGTAGTTATTATGTGTATTTATTGCTTATTAGATTTTAAATTAAAAGTATCAAATAATGCATTGATATAGATAATTATAACATGCTAATTGAAAATCTTAAATGTTAAATCAACTTAAAGTTATGTAAATGCATTTGACTTAATCAATATAATATTTTTCCAACCACTAGATTTTGTGATAATTGCACAATTTTTGGATGCTTGTTTAGTGGTTCACTTCATGTATGATCAAGTTGTATGTCATTGATTGATTGGTGTATGGTAATTACAAAACTTTTTGTATGCCTATTGAGTGATTGAATTTTTGTATGATCAAGTTGTATGTTTTTATTGTATACATTGATTGATGTGTTTTTATATTACTTTGTGATGATAAATTTAAATGCATAATTTCGTGTAATGATTGTCATTTGAGTTTCATTTATATGATTGTGTTTTAGAATGAATGTGTGACGTATTAATATGTATTTTGTAATCATTAAAATCATATTATTCACCACATCTCATCAAGTCTCAATGTCAATATTGATAGTAATATAATATTAATTGGTAGAGTCAACGTTGATTAATAGGGAGTATTATCCTAAGATGAGAATTTATGTTTTCAATTTTTACAATACTACAAATTAATTGAGAATTAAATTCAAAAGATGTTATACCTAGACATTTAAAACAAGACAATATTGCTCATCAAATCCATGATACAATGCCATGAAATATGACATCCTTATTGTCCATGTGATCTACATACTTCATCAAGATGATCTCTGTGTTTTGGAACGTTTGCGAGGGATTCAAATCATATGCAACAAGAGAAGCCAGTCTAGTTGAATCTCCTAATCGACATGCCATATTCATTGGTTGCATTTGCTCAAAGGACCTTTTTGTACCATAGATATTTTCCAGAAGAAGCTTAAGGGTATTATAAACACAAACCAAGTTTTTCTACCTTCCTTGATCCCAATAAATTTCTCGTCACCTAATCTAATCCAAAAATAAATGTAGATGCTCTAATTCCTCTCCGGGGAAATGTAATCCCTACATATGGAGGAAATCATATAAAAAACTTGAGAAACTCTAGGATATGTTTGTATGAAGTGTCTACTAGTTTATTGAATTCTACCAAACATCTCTATGATATAAAGTGTCTATTGTGCCAAATTTTCTCACTTGTAAGTGAATAGGGTAAACAAACCCATAGTACCATACATGTTCTCCCTATTATGTACCTAAGCACCAACAAGGTAAAATTTGTCCATCAGAAAATAGTTATAGGCTTCAAATTATACCAAATGAGTCAAATCATGCATAAACATACTTGCTAAAGCCATTATATATTAATTGTTGAGTACATATCAAATTTTATTAGGCATAATAACGTCTAGACAACACGTAGGTGTTGGAAATACTGAGAGGGGGACTGAATCAGTATTTCTTTCCAATTGTTACTTTTACCAGTTAGATCACTTATATTTAGAACAAAAAATGAACAGTAGAAATAAATTCCTTTATTAATATAGTCTTTACAATGAATCAAGTGCAATATAGGTAGGGATAAAACCCCAGAAGAAGATGCCCAGGCTCAAACCTAGGATGTACCAAGCACCTACTTGGACTTTAGTGAGGCTTCGACCTCTAGTGCTTTGACCCTATCTTATCCAAGGCACCAACCTTGAGTTTAGGAGCACCAAATCCAAGGACACCAATCCTATAGCTTCGCTTTGTCAAGATATGTTTGGTTTCACGACTCCCAAAGTCTTCTTCACCGAGCCCTATCAATCTTCAATTATCCCTTCACTTAGTCTCCACATCACATCATCATTGACAACCTTGTCATACAAAAAGTGTCACCACTGTTATTCATAATACCCAATCAATCTCTTCAAGTTACCTCATCATGACATCAACACTGCATTGTGATCTTCAATACAACACTTCAATGTGTCTTCAATGAACTGCACCAAGTTCTGCACCAGCTCTAATAATATTTACGCGCCTTCTTCAAATCTGGTCCAAGGTTACTCCCAAAGATTACTTCAAGTTACCTCGAAAGTCTGCACCAAAATTTGCACCATGACTTATGCACTGCACCAATATTTCAACACCAGATTATCTCAAAACTACTGGGCCACTGCTGCACCAAGACTTCAACACTAGATTGTGACAATTATTCTTTACAAATGTCCTTGCACCACACTGCACCATACCACTATTCAAATTGTTCCAATACTTCTACACAAGGATTTATACACCATACTACATCTATTCTGCACCATACTTCTTCATCAATTCTGCACCAATATTCTTGCACTAAGACTTCAACATTGTACCAATATTGTAGTACTGCACCAGGACTTTTGCAACACAACTTTACCAATTTCCTTACTGCACCAAAACTTCAGCAATAATATTATGGCATCATGCTACACCAATTTACTGATCTGAATTTTGATATGCTGCTACAAGCCCGAATATGATACCTCAGGTCCGAATTAATATGCCACTGCTCAATGCTTCATTATACTCCACTGTGCTATCTTTAGTTCATGGTTGCTTGACTTCACTGTGCATTAGGATGTTTGTTGTTTTTGTCATGAGGAGATCTTTATCTTCAAGGTTTCATTTGCAAGTGTATCTACTGTAGTCGAGGCTTGAACCAACACACAACCGGAATCCAAAAAAAACTATACAATCTGCAATCCAACACAGTCTGAGGGTTAATACTCCAATAAAATCTGAGGGCTAATAATCCAACACACCATCATTACCATCTCATCCTACCTACTCCACAAATTGAACCAACAGTTCGAGGTTGGTGTGTCCTTGTTTGGTGCACAGTTCAGTATTGGTGCACAATTCCATATTGATTGGATTCCTTAAGCAAAGTTATCTGTTTGTAATTAGCTTTAATGATCCCTTGCTTAAGTTCTTTAGATTGTACAACAACACCTTTCCTAGCATAAGCTGCTTGTTTTAACTGCTCAACTATAAAAAGAGATTTATCGCTTTTGTGTGATGAGAATGTACAACATATTCAACTCCTTTTTTGAACAAGTGATACTGATTAGTTTTCCTGTAAAAGATCGCTTTTATATCATATAAATACGGGCTGCCCAAGACCATCCCACGTGTATCTAGTTTTACCACATCACATGTCACCTTATCCTTAAATTGAGAAGTTATTGCAAATGGTAACATGCATTGCTCAGTTACTGACAATTTATGATTTCTTCTCATCCAAATTAAAGTGTACTGTTTATGATGCTTTATGGTTTTCAATCCCAATTTCTTAACAACTTTTTCTGAAATTAGGTTAGTTTGAGATCCACTATCCAACAGTGTGTCGATCTTTGTATGTTTCATAACAACCCTTATATGAAATAACTTGCCTTTAGAGTTGTTAGAATCATTACCTTTGTCGGATTTACCAGTGATAATCAATGATGTGATCTGTGTCTCATTGCATGAATCTAACCCTAGGCCCAATGGTTTCATTGTTGCTGCAACCTTTTCCTTCCCTATTCTAGCCCACTTTGGTTTATTTTCTGGATGCCATTGCCAACAGTGATCCTCGTCATGGCCCTCTTTCTTGCAATTTTTACAAGAGATATTTTTCAACCTCCTTCTTGCCGAAGTTTACTTTCTTCACTTTCCCTTTTCCCTTGCTTTCCATTCTGGCTGTCGATTCTGATGATACCCCAACTCCAAAATTACCTGCTTCAATGTAAGTAGCTTGTACTACCACTTCATCCAAGTTAGTAGGACTGAACATAAATACAGTATTGCGAACATACTCAGGTAATCCTCCTATGTCTTTCATTAGATTTTCTTGAGTATACAAAGGAATATCTAGCATCAATGCCTTCTTACAAAACTCATTTGTATATTCCTGCACTGAATGACCTTTCCTTACTTTTAGTCCTTGCCATTCTGTTAAAGATTTTTCCTTATATCCCAATAGATAAAATTATTTTCTAAGTGCAGTAATAAAATCAAACCATGATGGAAAAATCTTACCGATATGCTAAGTTCCTTTTGGTAACTTACTCTGCCACCAGATCAATGTTGTGCCTGCAAAACGAAGCGATGCAAGTCTGATTTTGACTTCATCTTCAGTGATCTATTGCACACCACAGTAGACCTCCATTTTCCTTACCCAGTTGTCAAGATTATCGACATCAACTTCTCCATTGTACATGGGTAACTCAAACTTAACATCGAGTTTCAACAACGGTTTCGAAATTTCAGGTGGAGTCAAGAGAGAAGTGATAGGGTCTTTTTGACCGCCTTCATCTTCTTTTCCAGATTGTGATGTATTTCCTTCTTCATCTTTAGACTTTGTTGTCTTAAACTCTCGATCCATTTCTTCGACCATGGCTCACAAGGTCATGAAAGCATCTATGAAACCTGCATCAAATCCAAATGGATAATCACCGCTTCCTTCTTCAGCCATCTCTTGTCCTCAAGTTGTCCTTCTCCTAGAGCCAACCTCTGGATCTCCTGCAACAAGTTATCCTTCACCAAGCTTTGATTTTTTCTTGGTGATCATGCACACTTCAAATCACAATTAACAACAACCTGCTCTGATACCAAATGATCCCAAAAAGATATTTAATTGAAATTGTGATTTATTAACTGTTAGAAAGTGTTATTACATGATTTAAAAACACCATTAAATACATAAGCATGGATAGCTGTTAATAAATTTTGCAGCATATTAGAACAGAAAACCATGAGAAGAAAAGTGACACAAGAGATTATTAACGGAGTTATCTTCAAGCCTACATCTCCAAGCCTTCGTCTTCAATGGGGAGACCTCTATATTAGAAATTCAAAGCCAAAAAAATACATCAAAGCTAAATCAACTAGATCCTTGGCTGGTACAGTTGTGTTCTACTCGATCTCAGAAATCCAACGCAACTAACTACTCAGAAAAAGACTCTTACAACTCTCGAAATAAACCTACAAAGTTTTGCCTCCAAAATCCCCAAAGCTGCACTAAAACTCTTCTCTGCTCTACAAAATGTCACAACTCCTCTCCACCCTTCATGGCATTACATTACATGTATATATAGTGTTGGTGACTAACTTTAATGGCAAACATAGCAAGGTATTAAATTACATTTTGCATTGTTATAGCCATATACAATATTGTTTAGAACCACACCAAATATTACATTCGGTGCAATGGAAACTATGCACATATCAACCATATACTATGTTTAACTCGGCGCGTTTATCCCGTGGCATCCGACAGTGTTAAACCATAAACTTCGTTCACCGTTTCATTTGCCGTTTAGCACCGCTTACCATATGATTTCACACTTTAATATTAATCCACCACCATAGCTTCATAACATATGTTGTTGACATGGTTTATAACATATGCGCCATTCCATTGTTTTATAAATCAAATGCGCACTACATGTTTAATATTTGTTATGTGCGTATTTTAATAGATGGTTTTTGTAGCTGCTCCAACCCATCTCAATACAGCAAGTAGAAGATGCGATGACCCAACTCAAGGATGGCAAGGCACCAGGTCCTGATGGCTTCACCACCAACTTCTTTCATGAGTTATGGGAGCTCATCAACATAGAGGTTTGGGAACTAGTGGAAGAATCAAGATCTATGCACTGGATTCTCCCCTCCCTAAATGCTACTTTCATAGCATTAGTCCCCAAAGGGGATGAATCAAATACGCCAGACAAATATAGGCTGATTGCATTATGAAATTTCATCTACAAACTCATCTCCAAAGTATTGGTGAACCGGCTCAAACCTCTACTCCCTCTTCTCATCTTGCCGGAGCAGACTGGATATGTAGAAGGGTGTCAGATAATGGATGGCATTATTCTTTCAAACGAATTGATCCACTCCCTGAAACTACTCAAAAATCCAGGTATGATTCTAAAGCTTGATCTCTCCAAAGCTTTCGATAAACTTAGTTGGGAATATATTCATCAAATGTTATTGGCTTTTGGCTTCAATGCCACATGGACAAGGTGGATAATGAATCTCATCACCACTCCCTGTTTCTCGGTCCTGCTCAATGGTTCTCCCTCTGTGCCCTTTCGCCCCTCTAGAGGTATTCGTCAAGGGGATCCCCTATTCCCCCTTCCTTTTTGTCCTCATGGCAGAAGGACTTAGCCGTCTACTTCACCATGTTATCTCCTCTCATGCTGTAAGGGGTATCTCTCTACATGGTCTCCATCCTTTATCCCATCAACAGTTTGTAGATGATAGAATTCTTTTTGGTCATCCCTCATCCCAAGAGGCAAAAGCCTTCAAAGCCCTGCTCTCTCTCTTCTCTGAAGTCTCTGGAACCTCTATCAATGCATCCAAATCCCAACTTTTCTTTTTCAATACCCCAGTCACCACTCAAAAAAAAATTGCTCGAATTTTGGGATTCTCCATAGCAGCACTTCCCTCAAAATACTTGGTGGCTCCTCTGCTGGACTCGGCCATTAAACATGCTTCCTGGAGGACGCTTCTCGACAAATTGGAAGCAAGACTTTCTTCCTGGAATTTCCGCTCACTCAACATAGCTAGCAGACTCATACTGATCAAATCTGTTCTCCAAGCTATGCCTTTGTATCTTTTCTCTGTTTTGGCAGCACCCAAATGGGTTCTCAAGGCAATCCGCAATCTTCAAAGAAGTTTTATTATGGGCTCCACAGGGCTCAATAGGAAATGGGCTCTTGTCAATTGGAAAGAAGTCTGCCAGCCAAAATCAAATGGTGGGATCGGATTAAGCGATTCTCTCCAAAGCAACAATACAATGGGAGCTTGGATATGGTGGAATTGGATTGCCAAACCACACATCCCCTGGGCATGGCTCTGGCAAGAAAAATATGTGCCAGGAAGTCAATGGGACGATCTCATAAGAATCAGCCCTACCATTCCAAGATCCATGATTTGGAATGCCACCAAGCTTCACAGTGCCTTCATACAAGAGCATAGCTTTTGCAAAATCCACTCAGGCACCATAGCTAGGTTCTAGGAGGACTCATGGCAACAGCTCCCGAAATTGGCCTCTCTCTTCCACAAGCCAATCTGGCAGGCTTCTATGCAGCAAGCCAATCTCACTCATGTTTATCAATTCTGGCAGCATCAACCATCTCAAGAATTTAAATTATGGAAACCCGCTAGCACCTGGCAGACCAATTAGCAAGAAGAAACCTACACAGAAATTGAACATGAGTTAAATCATAGAAGAATCAAGCACTCGAATCAGCAGGACAAACTAAGATGGGGACATATGCCAAAAGGCATGTTCACCACCAAGGAAGCATACCAATTACGCTACTCTAACACTCATACAGCAAAGGATCAGCTCTGGGATTAGGTTTGGCAACCAGGACTCTGGCCTAAGGGTTCCACCTTTCTATGGCTCTTAGGTAAGAGGCGTATCCTTACTTAGGATAATCTACAAAAAAGGGGATTCATTGGACCATCGAGATGTCCCAACTGCAATCTCAACTCAGAAACCATCTTACATCTCATGGACACTTGTCCACTAGCTACTCAATTATGGGAGAAAATTGATCAATGTAATAGAAGATCAGGAAAACGACAGGGGGACATAGCAGATACCATAAGAACATGGCCAAATCACCCTTTCCATAGCTCTCTGCTAAACTCATTGTGGAACATTATCCTAGGCTTTCTCTACTGGATACTATGGAAGGAAAGGAACAATAGAGTCTTCAACAATAACAGCAGGCCGATAGAAACGCTATGGCTTCTCCTGAAGAAAAATCTCCAAGAAACTTTGGCTATTCGACATTGGCAAGACACAGATTTTTCGGACTCTCCTCAGGAGCGCCTCATCATGAAATCTTGGAATCTCGATCTGTCCTGCTTGACCCATGTCAAATCCCGTCCCCCAACCAGTTCTGCCTCCCCTCTCAAGTGGTCCCCTCCTGCCTCAAGCTCTTATAAATTGAACTTTGATGGGGCAGCCAAGGGCAATCTTGGGTCGGCTGGTTATGGAGGGGTCTTCAGAAATGAAAAAGGAGCAGCATTGCATATCTACTATGGAACGATTGGCAAAGATACCAACAACGTTGCGGAATTGGAAGGTCTGTGGAAAGGGATTTGCATTGCAGACCAAAAAAACTTCTTCCCGCTAGAGGTAGAAGGAGACTCCCTTATCCTAATTACTGCAGCTACAAGGATTCAAGCAGGCACCTCGGCAGCTAAGATAGCTTCCAGTTGGAGGTTGCTCAGTAGATTGGAAACTCTGGAGGAAAGGCTCAGGCGCTCCCATAGTATCACCTTCAGGCATGTAAGACACACAACCAATAAGGTAGCAGATAGATTGGCCAACCAAGGGGTCAACCAGCAGCTCCCTTCCTTCCCAGGTCCTCTTAGTGCCTCAGATGATGCACAACTCAAACAGGAATGCACTTCTTTGGTGCTACAGGACTACCCGATCCCTGCTGCGGGTGTTTGAAATGAGACATGGTACGAAGGCAGCGCGTCGACTGGGTAGGTGGCAGTCCAGTTGCGCCATATGTTATTGTAATGGGACGGCACACTGTCCTCGCACACCTACATTAAATGCAGCATTCGCCACACCTCTCCAGCTCCCAGTTCATAGCACGATGGTGGTCCGGTTGTTCGTCACTCCCGCGCTACTGCTCCAGGCCTTCAACTCTGTAATGGTTGCTGCTCTGGGCGATTATCTGTGCCATTTAGTCAACCTGTCTCTGCTAGCTTGGTTCTACCGCTCGACTCTGGCTTCAAAGGTTCACAGTGTCACTTGGTCTATGTTTCCGTCTCACTCGACGCATCCACTCCTCAGGCACCTCCCTCTCTGCATTCACCTTTGTTTCTGCCTCTCTCTGCGCATCAATTCCTTGCCCCTCGGTGCTTCTGCCCCTCTGTGCTTTCACCCCCCTGTGACATATCCTGGTTCATCAATATGCCGCGCGAACGACTCAGACTAGTTAGTAGGCGGGGCGGCTCACGAGGTCGTGCCATTCATTAGCACTCCTCCACCACCTCGGACCCATCCTCAGACGCGCTGGAGTCTGGTCGAGCTAATTACCAAGCTACCAGAAGTGGCAGGGGAAGAGGTAGAGGGCGTGCTAGGAATGATGTCTGTGAGCACAGTGCACATCCCACTGCCCGTTTCCATATTCCATGCTCCCTGGCGAACTCCTCCTTTATAGTCTCAGTCACGATTGAAAAATGTGAGAACGCGGCTCATCTCGGGGCCCCGGCAGAGCAGAGGCGGGCCAATCCCAATGTTGACCAGCGCCAAGTCACAAGAGGCTTGTCCGCTGTGAACCCTAAAGTTGATGCAAGTCTAAGCACACTGGCAAGAGAAGCGGTCCATCCGTCAGACTGAAGTGACTCAGAGCAATTTGGGTGCAAGATTGTTGAGGAAAAACTGTCTACCTCAGTTGACCAATGAACCAGCCAACGCCTCAGTTTTTGTTCTACAGCCGAAGTAGGAGTTCGCCTCCCTTTCAATCTACTGCATCCGTGCCTGTTTCATGTATTTGTCAACTCCACTTGATGGAGTCTGTCATTGTTTTGTTTATGTTGGAGTCCGTTTTAGTTATGTTTATGCTGGAGTCAACAAAGTTTAACCTCGTCATGAATTGTTGCATGGTTATTTTTGGGGTTTTTGGAAAGGTTAATATTCCTAAAAGTTATCCACTCTGATGTAAGTCTATCGCTGGCTCCATAGTCAGGATGACGAGAATTACTCTATCAAATGCCATCCTCCAGGCAAGAATCTTCTAGGCTTGCCTCGTTGTAACAATTTTTGCATAATAATAGGAGTAGACCAATTGAGAAAAAAATATATATGGCTTTTGTTTTTAAAAATAACATTATAATAGATACATGCCATCGCCATGTAAAAATAACCTTTTAACCTCTTATTTCACGTTGCAACCAACCTTGAGATATTACCACTGTAATGAAGTTGGAGATCTGCCACTGAATTGAACTTGTACTTTTGCCATGTGTCGAGCAGTGAAACATTGTTTCATAACAAACTTCCACAAGCAATTCTTGATTCATTTGGAGGTCAAGTGCACCCATTCAAGTTGCATTGGAGTCGTTTCTACGAGCTCTACGCAATGGTGATCCTTCCACTCGAATCTAGTAACCATGAATTTTAGGTTTTTTCTACATCCTTAATCATCCATTGATCAATTTTAGATCATGCAATGAGGCTCAAGGGTCTATTTATTATTGGAAAACATGAGAAAACCCTAAACAACCAAAACCCCAACCCCAAGAGATGTAACACCAAGAGTTTGTGGGCCCGTTGGGGTTAGTTAGGCAACCAACTTCCCAGGGTCGTAACTTGGTCATATTATCTTCGTTTGGCACAGACGATACCTTGTTGGAAAGGTCTCCCTGAGTACTACAGGTTTCACCACATACCCCTCCTTATGGCTATGAGCCTGTCGCCAACCCAAAAAAAAACGTTGTTTAGGGGGTCAAAACTACTCTGAAAGTTTAGGATCTGAAAAACTACTAAAAATATTAAACGCTAAAATGAACAAGGAAACAAATGAAACTGACTGGGGGATCTAGGTGGAATAGGAGGGTGACCACCAATATCCACTTGGATCATTCTTGCCCCCTTAGGAAGAAATGGTCCCCATTGCATGCAGAGCCTCCATGAGGTGAGGAAAGTTATGTTGAACCTCGTCCTTCGCGAACCACTTGCCCTGGTGAAGGAGTTGGCCTACTTTGACAACGATATAGTTGTATCCTCAATTGGAAAGTGTTCTTAATTTGTTTGTACATGATCTAATCAGTTGTGGCATGTTCCATGCAGTTTGGGTTGAGCTATGCTGGTGTGAGTTGTTTTCCAATGTCAGATGTGTCCAACAATGGTGGAAAGTATGGCCAAAGGCGATCTCCATTGAACACTCAATGCAGACCAAGGAACAGTGGGATGCTGAGCTCTAAGGCATTGTCACTGACGGTCTTGGTGATGGTGTATGGCCCATATCGGAGCGAGTGAAGCTTGCGATGGGGTCCAGCAAGGCGCTCCTTCTGCAAATGTAGCCAAACTTTGTCGCCCACCTGGAACTTGAGTGGCACTCAATGTTGATCATGGTGCTTCTTGTACTTAGCATTGGCTCTATCCAATATATCATGGACCTGCTGACAGATGTGTTGAATGCGCTCAATGAAGTTGTTAGTCGTTTCATCTTCGGACTGAACGTGAGTCGATTCTACCTGAGGGGATGCAAATGGTATGGCCACATCAATGGGGCATAATGGCTGAAATCCCAACCCTACCTGAAAGGGGTTGTGACATGTTGAGCTATGGAGAGATCTATTGTAGTTGTGTTGGACATAGGGGAGACTTTCATCCCATGTGTGTGGATTCTTCGAGTTGTACATGCATAGAATGTGTACGATCATCCTATTGACAACCTCTTGTTGACCATCAATTTGGGGATGGAAAGTTGTGGACTTAGTATTTTTTGTATCCAGCATCGACCAGAGACTTTACCAAAATGCACTTAGGAATCTGTTGTCCTGATCTGAGACAATGGATTATGGGATCCAAAAGTGTACCCATACTCGCTCAAGGAAGAGCTTAGCAGTGGCCTTTGTTGTGATACTCTTCTTGCAAGCCATCATGATGGCCATCTTAAAGAATCTATCAACGACCATGAAAATTCAATCATTGTCGTGCTTACTAGAAGGAAGGCCCGACATGTAATCCATGGAGACAGATTCCCAAGGCCAACTAGAAGTAGGTAGAGGAGTATACAGGACTTTCTTCTTGATGGGTGGTTTGGCAATGGCGCAGGTGGTGTAGGATCTAATGTACTTCCCAACATCCTGAGGAAGTTTCAGCCAATAAAAATACTTTTGCAATACCACCATTGTTTTCTCTACTCTGAAATGTCCAGCGACTCGACTATAGTGTGCCTCCCAAATCATCTTGGCACGCTCACTTGAAGGAAAACGTATGTGTCCCAAGTGTCATAACAGTGCATTTTGAAGGTGAAAATCTGGAACTTCCTTCCCTTCTAGGAGTGTCTGGTATATGTTGTCGAATTCTGGATCACTCTTGTAAAGATGCGGCCACCCCAATGTCTCATGCCCACAAGAGTCTAGCATAGTGATCAGCGCCATGACCGATGGTCGGTCGAGGCAATCAATGACATTATTTTTTTTCACTTCTTGTACTTAATGTTCAAATGGAATTGTTGCAAATAGGTGGACCATTTCTAATGGTGATCGTTCTGCAACTTCCCTTGTATCTATATGAACTCTAGATGTCGGTGGTCTGTATGGATGACCATTTCCTTCCCCATAATGTAATGCTTCCATTGACGATAGGCCTTCATAATGGAATTCATTTATTTGTCGTAAGTGGGGTACTTTCGGACTATGTCTGAAAGTGTCTCACTGTGATAAGCCATTGGATGACCATGCTGAGTAAGAACCACACCAATAGCATAGTTGGAGGCATCTGTCTCAATCTAAAATGGTTGTTGTAGGTCTGGTAATGTGAGCACTGGTGCATAAAAGAGGTTATTCTTTAACTCAGAGAATGCTTGTTTTTGGGTTTCCAACCAAAAAAACTTTGCTTTCGCTCCGCCCTTGGTGACTTGACTTAAAGGCCAAGTGATATGAGAGAACCCCAACATGAACCTATGCTAGAAATTGACAAGACCCAAAAAGTTGTGGAGCTCTGTTAGAGTGGTTCTGGTTGGCCAATTCCGAATGACTTGTATCTTTGATGGGTCCACATGTACACCATGCTCATTAATGATGTACCCCAGATATTGAATGTAGGTTAGGACAAAGGTGCATTTCTCCAAGTTAGCACATAGTTTGTGTTGGTGTAGGGTTTGAAGGACTTGTCGAATATGGTGGAGGTGCTCTTCCCAACTCTGGTTGAAGATCAAGATGTCATCTAAATACACCACCACGAATGCATTAGTGAAGGGTCACAATATGTCGTCCATCAGTCTCATGAAGGTTGCAGGGGCATTCGTCAATCCAAACGGCATGACCAACCATTCGAAAAGGCCCTCCTTGGATTTGAAGGCAATATTCCACACATCGAAGGGTTCGATAGGAACCTAGTGGTAACTTGACTTCAAGTCAATATTGCTAAAAAATTTGGCCCCCTTGAGCTAGTCCAGAAGGTCATCAATCTGTGGGATTGGGCACCTATTCCGGAAAGTGATCTTGTTCAGTGCCCAATAGTCAATACACAGCCTCCAGGTCCTATCCTTCTTCTGTACCAATAAAATCGGGCTCCCACAAGGTGATGAGCTTGGCCTAATGTGCCCTTTCTGCAATAGTTCCTGAATCTACCTTTTGATCTCATCATTCTCCATAACAGAGCATCAATAGATTGGCCCATTGGGCAGTGATGCACCCAGGCTCAGATCGATAGAGTGCTTGACCTAAAAGTGCAGAGGTACCCTTGTGGGTGAGGAAAAAATATCCTTGTACTCCTCCACGGCCTTGTCAATTTGTCGTTGTTGTGTAGAGTAGCCCTGCCTGGAAGTCGTGACCACAACCTTCTTCTTTCCCTTAGAGCGAATCATAAAAAAAAAAATTCCTAGTTTGGGAAATGGTCTTATTGCAGTGATCAAAGAGATGGCAGTAGGCAGGGCTACCTCCGGTATCCTGTACAACTTATTAGCCAAAGTAATAATCATAGAGCGAGGCTTAGACTCATATACAACATGTCACTTCCACAAGTATGGTTGTCCTAACAATACATCACAAACTTCAAAAGGAGCAATGTCACACAGTACCTCATCCGTGAAGGGTTTGATGCTATAGGTAAGGTGACACTATTGGTTGACGCAAGGATCTCATCCTTGGTGAAGCCACCTGATGGTGTACGACTATGGATGTGTCATAGTCTTTAGGCCCAGCTACTTCACAACCTCTACTAAAATGAGGCTCTTTTGGTTCCAGCTGACAACAATGAACTGCAGTGGAGAACCCTTCACCCAAATCTTTGATTGGAAGAGGTGTTCCCCCTCCTCTAGATCTTCAGGCTCAATCTTCTGGATTGTGGTGGTGGCCACGATGGCACTATGCTCTACATTAATGATCTTCTTCCCTTTGTCAGATCCCCTATTGGGTTTTGATTCAGAGTCATAACCTACATTTGATTCGGAAGCCTTCAGCTCGGTAACCAGTGACTGCTTGTCCCAACACTTACTTGTATTGTGAGTGGAGCTCTTATGGAACTCACACCATTTTCCCATGTCCTTCTTCACCTTGGGGGTGTTTTTCTTTGCTTGTGGTTTTGGCGGGTTGTCCCGGGTAGCCTCGCCTTGGCTTCGTCCTTTGTTCTGTGGTTCGGAGACGTCTTTTTCTTGCTTTGGAATCGTAGATCCAAAGTCTCACTTCTTCTATTTAAACTTATGCTCAATGTTGAGAGCGTACCGATACGTCGTGTCGAGCGAGGAAATGTCCAGGAATTTCATCTCGTCTTGGATGTACTTGTGTAGATAGTCATGGTACTTGAGCACCAAATACCTCTCACTATCCTTGATACCCAGCTTCGTCCGAAGGGTATGGAAAGTATTTGTGAACTCTGCCACATATTGGTCCCTTCCCTGCCGTAGTGTGGTCCATTTTATGTATTTGTCTTCATAGCTCCTGACAGGGTAATATTGTTTCTTGATGGCATCTCAGAAAGAATTCCAAGTGGGTGTGGCTGAAAACAGCAAGGTTTCACTCTCATCCTTTTGTTCACTGTAGGTTTCCCACCAGTCCTTGACATGTGGGACGGCTTTAAGAAGTGCAAAAGTAATCTCTTCCCGATTGGAAAAATCATGAATTGAAAAAATATCATTCCAATAGATTTAACCATTTATCTATGGCGTCTACATCTATCATGCCTTCGAATATGGGAATATCGAAGTTAACTTATACCTTGAAAGGAGTGGCACCTCCAGAGTGGTTGTTGGATCAAGATGCATCGCTTATGGGTAGTCGTCGAAGGATTTGGGAAAAGTTATCCATCATCGCGTCCCTCCGTCACTCAAGGGATTCCTTGAGCAACATTTTGAAAGGATCTCCTGCCCCATTGTCTTTCTTTTCTTCTTCAATGAGAGGTTGTCGGGTTTTGCAAGGCTGGTCTTGCAATGGTTCAACCAGATCAAGCCCTAACTCCTTATACCCTAACCTCGTTGGGGACATGCAAAGAAAAAAAGAGAAAGAGAAGACCGCTTTGATACCACTAATATGAACTTAAACAGGATAACAACAATTTACAAATATAATCATAAACATAGAGATGTAGCAGAAAAACACTTCATTTCATTAATAGAAAAATATTGAACTATGCTTACAAACATAATGGAAATAAGATAGGTTGGGCAATGGTATCTTATCTCTAAGAATAGATGTGGCGACTACATGCCTCTAAACTATTTTACAATGAGGCTCAAGGGCCTATTTATTATTGGAAAACATGAGAAAACCATAAACAACCAAAACCCTAACCCCAAGAGATGTAACATAAAGCGTTTGTGGGCTTTGTTGGGGTTAGTTGGGCAGCCAACTTCCGAGGGTCGTAACTTGGTCATATTATCTTTGTTTGGTGTGTACGATGCCTTGTTGGAAAGGTCTCTCTGAGTACTACAGGTTTCTTCGAAAGCCCCTACTTATGTCAACGCGCCCATCGCAGACCCCAAATAAACGTCATTTAGGGGGTCAAAATTGCTCCAGAAGTTTAGGACCCAAAAAACTAGTAAAAATAGTAAATGTTGAAATGAACAAGCAAACAAATGAAACTGGCTAATGGGGTCTAGTTGGAATAGGCGAGTGGCCACCAAATCCACCTGGATCAGGTGGTTTGGCCTCTAGAATCCCTGGGTGGTTTTGATTAATGTGTTTTATGAGATCCCACATTCTTTCTTGGAATATGGCATGAGGGTGACTAGATGGAGAGAGATTGGCTGAGCCATGTCTATGGTTGGGTGGTTCGTGGAAGTCTCAAACCTAGTTGGCCTTTGCATCATCAATATGAGGTTATTTCTCCTTGTCATTTCATGAGTATTATACTGGTTTATATGTGAATTATGGCTGTTTCTTCCTTGGTATTTTTATTTTTATTATGTTGGTTATAAGCATGTATTATGGCAATGGCTATGGATGGATCTCATCATGTTTTTACTAGTAACTAAATGAACAATGTATCTATGACCTGATAAATGATAATTCAACTAATGATATAAGGGAACAATGCTTCTTAGCAATTCTTAGATAAGTATGAGACCCCTATGCTTAGCTCTATTGTTAAGACCTGTAAATTACATATTTGTGACATGTTTGACGAAATACATGTCATGGCTAGTAGGGGTCCATTCTAGTCCTTATTCAAGTAATTACATTTGCATCATTGTTTTGTTGTTATCTTTCAGTTCTGAAAGTGCCATTGAGTTCTGCCAAGTGACCTGAGTTCTAGACCAAAAAAAGTGGCACAAATCTCGAAGTCATGTGCACAGGTCTAAGGAGCAAAGTGCCCAGACGCATACATACCCATGTTGTGAAAGCGTCTGGAGCCTCTTGGATGTATGCTTGTCCATATCAAGGGAGCATCTAGGGGTTTAATGGTCTAAAATCTCAGTGGGACCCATGTGTTGGTAACCTGAGTGGTTGGGATGACTCCTAGCAATTTTGTTGCTGATGTGGAAGGTGTGTATGGTGTGTTTTCGTTGATTCCACTTCCTTAACTGGCACATAGGGATTCGAATCATAACATAGTAACTTCTCGCCACATGTTTACCCCGGTTAGCTGGTTACTTGGGTAGATGTGGGAGGAGGGTGTGACAAAAAGTTCTCCAACCACTTCTTTTGAGAACACTCTTTGACTAGCTTCCCACAAAAATCACCCACCAACGTCCTTCCAAGAATGTATGAAATATCCCTAACACTAACATCTTTCCCAACCAGCATCAAAACATTCTCAGGCCTTTCCCTAATGGAAATTTTCCAAAGATATGAAATAGGGGTCTATCACTTCTCGTCTTCATAAAAAACCCCATTGCTACACTACATTGCCTTCATTCAAGGGAGAAGCCAAAGGGAGGGCATTATCAAGGGACAAACATGGATTCAAATTAATGTCATTACTACAAGGTTTGGGATTACAAATCAGAGGTTCCTTACGCGTTAATGTGTTTGCCCTCAAAAAAAACAAAAAAATAAAAAATAAAAAGAAAAAGAAAGAAAGAAAGAAGAAAGACAATTACTAACGTGTAAAAAATAAACATTTTGCAAGACTTGTGTTTTAAATCTATAGAAATGAGTTGTAAACACATATTTTATTGCATTTAATTGGTATTGTATAAAAACAAAAATCTACAAAGTAAAGGTAGATTAAAAGTGTTCTTTCAAGTGACAATGGTTTTTTTTTAATATGCTTTAAAGGTCTAAACATTTTACAAATAATTTTTTTTTAAATCATTGTTTTATATTATAATTATAACGAAAACTTTTTTTTTCACAACATGAGACAAGATAGCTCGAATCCTCAGAAGATTTGATATTCCCTCAACCTTCAGGCCCCTCAAAACCATTCGTAATTCCCTTCGGTCGGTGAAAGATCATGTTAACCCTATGGACATGAAGGGTGTGTATTTGATTCCTTGCTCATGTGGGATGCCCTATATAGGAGAAACAAGGCGCTCCATCTAGCAAAGAATCTGCAAGCATGCAGTTGACCTGAGACATGGGAGAACAAAGTCTTCAGCCTTAGCAGAGCATGTGGACAAGACCAGGCATCATGTCTGTATTGAGGAGGTCGAGGTTATTGCCAAGGTGGCTCAGTTCCATCATCGTAAGTTAAGGGAAGCTATAGAAATTGAAAAGAGGCCTAACAATCTCAACAGAGATGATGGCTGGAAGGTAAGTAGGTGTTGGATCCCCGCCCTGTCTTCTTAGTGTCTCTCCCCCCCCGCCCCTTTGTTCTTCTGTTGTGCTTGCATCGTTCCCCCTGATGCCTTCTGATTCTTCCTCTTCCACCTTGATTTAGGGTTTCCTTTAGATTTTCTCTTGTTTTCTTTCTGTTTGTATAGTAGAATCTCCTCTATTATATTAATTTAATTATAGATTTAGATATTGAGCGACTATACATTCTCCTTTAGTTGCTTATGAGTATTATCATTAAGATTATCATTCTTCTTAATTTTAGATATATATATATATATATA
>APFE030857913.1:0-34706 GCA_000404065.3 Pinus taeda
ATTTATCCTCAATAATTGCTCCTGCTGCCCTACAATTAGGAGCATTATCAGTGATGCCTTGGATGACATTGTATGACCCAATACGGTCAATTGTTTCAAGTAATGCTTCTGCAATGTTGATGGCGGTCTTGAACTTGTCTGAGTAACCATGTGCAGTTAGAAAGATGGGACCACTAACAGACACAACAAGAACACTTATCAATGGCTTGCCTTTTACATTTGTCCATCCATCAGATACAATGGACACCCCATGGTCAGTCCAAGAACTTGTCATTCTATTCAAAGAATGTGATATTTTTGCTTTTCATGATCAAGTCCAACGGTTCTTGCCTTGTCATACCTAGGGCTCTTGTATCCTTTAGGGGCATCATTTATGGCAGAAACCATTTTGTGCCAATAAGATGAGCGAAGAACATTCAATGGTATCCTACATGCATAGAGAAACCTGTAAACTTCTAAATCTACATCATTCCTACACCCTTCATCAAGGAAATTTGATATGCTTCTACGCCTTAAACCTGGTGACCCTGTGCCTCCATATCCACTGCCTTGGGGGGATGTTGAAGGAGTTCTTTGTGCATGTCATTGTGAGCTTGGTTCAAAGAAACCCTTGGATTTTTTAGATTTGTATTGGGCTTCCTCCTCTTCCCTTATGTATTTGGCTCTATCTGCTACTGACACACCTGAACAAGTTTTGATTCCTATTTGTTTATCTCCATCCCATGGCCTTTTCCTACAGAGGTGCTTTCTTGCACGGGCGTATGAACCGGTGTAATTATTGTTGCAATGGGGGAAATGAAATTTAGTGGTTCCACCCCCTTTCCCTGCTTCAGGCCTATTAACATATTTCCACAATGGAGTTTGGTCTTGTTTAGTTTTTTGAGCTAACTCATGTTCACTCTCCTCCAACTCCTCCTCACAGGGGTTTTCATTAAATCCACTATGACCCCCTTCTTCATCCCCTTCTTCATTTTCAACCCTCCCTTTTCTACTCTCCAACATCATGATAACCAAAAAATGAACCAAGAAGAAGAAAATGCCAAAAAATATAACCATGAAGTTTGAATATGCAAAAAAATGGAATGGGAATGGGAATGGGAGAAAAAAAAAAATATATATTTATTTAGTAATGAACATTAAAAAAAAAAATTGCTAGAATAGAGCCTACCTCTTTGGCCTCTAATCTCCCCTCCTTGCTTTCTCTTGCTCCTTGCTCCTTGGCACTTGCTCTCTCCTTGGCACCTTGCTCCTTGCTCCTTGGCACTTGCACTCTCCTCGGCACCTTGCACCTTGCTCTCAGTCTCACTTGCTCTCTCTTGCCCCTCACCCTCCCTTGCTCCTCACCCTCCCTTGCTCTCACTCTCACTTGCTCTCTCTTGCCCCTCACTCTCTCTTGCTCCTCACCCTCTCTTACTCCCCTCTTGCTCTCACTCACTCTCTTCTAAAATAATGAAATTAATTGGAGGAAGGGTTCATTTATATTCCCTCCCTTCCCTCCCTTTTTTCCCCAAAACCGGCACCATTTTTTTTATTTTCGGGCGGCTTCTTTTTTTTCATCCACACGAATTTTTTTTTCATTCACGCGATTTTTTTCACCCGCCGACCGCTCTTGGGCTACAAAAAACGCTCCCAGAGCGACGAGAGCAATTGCTCCCTAATTCACTCCGACAATAGGCAAGAAGCAGAAATTTTTTTACGGGAGCGCGCTCCCGAGTCGCTCCCACCCAGAGCACAAATTGGGAGCGGGATCGAAGGGGGGGGGCGCTCCCCTGCAACACTGATAAGAAATATTTGAAAATTCAAGGAAAGACGTGAAAATGTCATGATGAGATTTTTTGTTCATTCATTCGCACAAGGGAATAATGATTGGATTAGACACTCTTGGAGTCCAAAGATCATATCCTCATTGGCAACCTTCATTGAATGTTTTCTCAAGTGTCGGGACATAAGATTAGGGCATAAGATAGCCAACATTTTGAAGACACGAAGAGCTATTGGCATTCCTAAAGGAGGAAGACCAGCTTGCTTTCTTTGAAGGTCATAAAGGCATTGCTAAGTTTGACGATGAAGATGAAGCAGCATAAGTGAAAAAGCTTTTATTCTGCCCTTTGGAGAAACTGAACCACATGATGATGTGTCTGTTGTCCCAAAGCAGCAGTTCTGTCACAACAACAACAGAGATGAAGACATTGCTGAAAAGTTTGAAGAAGACAACACTATTGTAGTTATTGAAGAGTATACATTTCACAAAGAAAACTTGTTTACTTCCAGTTTATAACAGCAAGGCTGTTGACCTACATCATTTGCATGAGTTCATCTCATCAGAGATGAAGACATTGCTGAAAAGTTTGAAGATGATAACACTACTATAAGCACCATAAGTGAGAAAGCTCTTATTCTGCCGTTTGAAGAAACTGAACCACAAGATGATGTGTCTGTTGTCCCAAAGCAGCAGTTCTGTCACAACAACAACAGAGATGAAGACATTGCTGAAAAGTTTGAAGAAGACAACACTATTTTAGTTATTGAAGAGTATATGTTTCACAAAAAAAACTTGTTTACTTCTCCAGTTTATAACAGCAAGGCTGTTGACCTATGTCATTTGCATGAGTTCATCTCATCAGAGATGAAGACATTGCTGAAAAGTTTGAAGATGATAACACTACTATAGTTATTGAAAAGAACGCATTTCACAGAGAAAACTTGCTTACTGCTCCAGTTTATGACAGCAAGGCTGTTGACCCATGTCATTTGCATGAGTTCATCTCATCTCACAGAAGAGAAAAGCCTTACTTGGAAATCATATAATGACTTTATTGTGATAGAGATAGTGAAGCTCATGGTGAAAATAGTTGTATGTGGACTAAGCATACTTGTTAAGACACATCCATTTGTCAACTTGCCTAGGTAGAAAATAAGAAGGAACAAGCTGATAAGAGTCCTAAGCGTGAAGAAATATGGATTAATCATAGCCTAAATGTGCACAACCTTGGGTGTTGTAGGGATATTGCTACACAATTTTGGTGATACTGAGGATATTACTAATTTTGAGGCGTATAAGGGTGATGGTGATAGACAGGATATTACTAATTTTGAGGTGTCTAAGGATGATGTTGATAATTGTTCTCCAGTTTGTATCATCTATGGAAACACCACAACTCTGGGAGAAGATTTCTTTTACAGGGAAATTTTGTTTGCTGCCCCCAAGGATAGCCAATACAACTCGGTGTTGGTTAAAACATGTGAAAGCATTAATAATCTGAACTGTAGCATAACCAGCTTGACAAAAATTCTTGGCAAAATTATGGTAGCCCGAATCGTAATCAAGGGGATGACCATCCTTTTAGGTGGTATCAAACATTTTGTAGGTTGCTGATTCTGCACGCATTGAAAGCCAAAACCTTGAGGTTACAAAAAAGGTTGAGAACAAGCAGCCTATAAAATGGAAAAAGCATGTTTATAACAATGATGGTGAAGTAAAACTATAACAGATTTATGAGGTTTAAAGGGCGAATTCCCACCATAATGGTGGGCCACGATGTAAGAAGATCCTTGAAAACTGTGATGAGGAACAGAACTTCGGTAAGAAATGAGCTGGAAATGACAGAAATGTTCAACAAACCTGAAGCTTTGAAAAGTATCCAATGAGGGAAGCCCTGCTGGCATCATTGAAAAAGTTGTGGCAAGAATATGGTAGTAGTAATAAGGATTATAACTTCATTCTTGTTGAAATTAAAAAGGCTACAACCGTTGACAAGGATTCATTTTCCCAAGTGAATGCAGAAGAAGGCAATGGGATTCACTTGACAGAGCAAGTGCATCAGGGAGAGTTTGGCCATCCACTGTATTCCAGTACATGGCTTGTAACAATTGGAACTGCCTCTATTGTGACCGAATGTTCTTCCACTAGAACAAAGGGAGCCATTAGGGGTATAGAGGATCAAACTGGTCCTCATTATGATGAATTTATAAGCGTTCATGAGAATGTATTCAAAACACCCAATTTGCAGCTCAATCACCAAATGGTAAAGCGTGAAACCTTCATGTCAAATTTTAACACCCTCCAAGCGAATGATGGTTGTGACGAAGCTCATTCACAAGCTCAGTTCAAGGCCGATGCCACTGCAGAACTTTGAAAAAGAACTAAGTGAATGTGTGATTCATGCTCTGATCTTTTCATCAAGCTTGTGATCATCCTCTTATTTTTAAAAGTTTCTTATCAATTTAATCCCAAAGAGTCAAGACTCAAGGCCCTTCAAATTTAACCATAATTTGCTGAAAGAATAATGTTTCAGGAATTTGATCACCTATAATCGAAAGAAATATGAACCTAATACAAGGGAGACAACTATTTAAGAATCTGCAATAAATTTGATGAAAGTTTAAAACATAATAGCAGAGTGGGCAAACAAAAAAGCCTAGAATGCTCAACAAAATCTTATTGAGACCAAGGAATAGATCAAGAAATTGTCTGCAACAAATAAGGAAGGAATCACTACAGAAAGGGAGAATACTAAGCTTTAGAAAGAATAAAAATGAAGCTATTGGAACAGGAAAAAATAGAGTGGAGACTGAAGAATAGGGCTACCTGGCTAGTAGAGGGCAATGAGGGCAGTGTCAGCTTTTGATAGATTTGGTAGCATCGGACAAGTGTTCTAGTCTCTAAGGTGTGAGAGAGGCTAAGGAACACAAGATCTCCAAAACCCAAGAAAGGTTTCAAGAGAAAACACTTAGAAATCTCTCAATTAAATTATATGATCAATAATTAAAAAATTCCTAGGTCTAACTTAGGAAAATTGATTAATTAATGGGTATTAATTGAGAAAATCAATTTTGCTCTAGAAACTTCTAGAAAAAGTGATTTGACGGAATCTAAGATGCTCTGAGCCATCGATCACAATTAGATCTTGGTCGTTGAAGCTCCAATTGGAAATTATAAGAGCAGGTCGAAGAGATTGGAAAAGACAAATCGAGTGAGCACAGCAATTCGAATTACCTAGTTATCCCTTCGAGAAAACACATCGAGTGAGCAAAGCAGTTCGAATTACCTAGTTCACAGTATTCAGCAAGGTGAAGTTGGAGGCAAGGTAGAAGAAGGTAGTAGGGGTTTGCAACAGTGAGAATTTCCAGAGAAATTCTTAGGAGGATTTCCCATGTTTCAAAGTCAGGAAAGGGAGAACGAATTTATTTGTCGAAGAGACCGTACAGACTCTAGAGCAATGTGAGTTGCCCAAATTGCTAGTGCGAGTTGCCGAAATCAGCTTGTTTCAATTGTAAGAGACCGAATCCAGAAGGCAAAGCAAGTGGTTTCTAGAGGAAGAAAGAGGCAAGACGGCTCACCTGGAGGCAATTTCTAGGTTGTATGAATTTCATTCAATCAGCAATGCGCATTTCAGGCAACCAGAGCGAGTGCCGGGAAGGATTCCGACCAGGGCCAAAGGAGACCAAGTTGATTTGCAAAGGAGATCTTAGATATCTAGTCCATTTCCAGTTGAGATAAAGTGTCGAAGGATTGTCGTAGGGCATCCAGTTGTAATTCTCTATTTTGGTTGCATAATAATAAAACCCTCATTTGTTGCATTGGTTTTCCCTTCAAGGCTTCTAGGGACTACTATACAAAAATAACGATATCATTTTTATTGTGTGCATCTATTTTTCAGTTCCAATTTAAGATTTCTGAAGCGTAATTTTATTGTGAATAATTTCAATGTGAATTATTACTTATTTGTCATAATAATAATTATGGAAGACAAATAAACTATTAAATTTAGGAGAATAATATACAGTTGTTGCAATTCAAGGAATCTTCACATTCAACTGGATTGAGAGATCAAGATAGATTGGATGGTGCTTCTAACTTTGGTGTTTGGAAAGCCAACATTTTATTGTTGTTGGATGAGAATGGTCTCAAGGAATATGTGACTACTGTTTTAGTGGTGCCAACAAATGCAGCAAAGCTTCTTGCATACAGGAAGGAAGATGCCAAGGCGAGGCAGATAATACTAGACAGGGTTAAGGATCATATTGTTCCACATATCGAAGATTTGGATACAACGAAGAAGATGTGGGATGCCATCCTAAATTTATTCTAGAATGCTACCGTGAACAAAAAGTTGATTCTCAAAGAGAAGCTGAGAAATACCCGAATGAACAAAGGTGAAGGCGTAGTAAGTTACCTCACCAGAATCTTGACTTATCAAGGACGAGTTAGCAACTATCAGAGAGTACTTGTTCAAGTGATTAATGGACGAGATACCCTACTGAGTTGGGATCATTTGCGGAGCGATTTCACTCAAGAGGAGCTTACATTGAGTCTTGTCAGTTGCAGTAGTCATAGGACCCAGAAAAGTGAGGAAGAACGAGAAAACTTGGTGTCATGCGGAAAGAGTTATTTTTGCGGACAAACCTAACCTCCCTAGGAGTCTAAGACTCTCTAGTGACAAACAAACCAAACAAGAGCAATCCTTCTCTAAACACACATTATTCTAGGAGAGATCAAGTGTTTTCCGATCTTACCTTAGGTCCAACGCTTGTTGTAGCAGTCCAGCCTTGCTGATCCAGATGAGCTCCTCCTTCACTTTAAGACCTGCATACACTAACAAAGAAAACGATTACATAACACCTGAATATTTCATAAAACAAAGCATATTCATCACATAGACCAAGGAGTACATGAAATAATTCATTAACAACAAATCATTGAGAAGAATGGACTTATTTGTATTAAGGAAACAAAAAAGGAACCATTACAACCTGAGCCTTGGTGTTTGCAAGCTCCTCCCAGGGTCCAACAAGAGATTTCCTCTACTTTGACAAGCTCACCCACTCCCAATATGGCAACAAGGAAGGATAGTGATCTCTCCTCACAAGTCAACAATGGAAGTCCTAATTCCAGCAGCATTTACCCTTTAGAATGTTCAGCTTTCAACCTCCCCTCCTCTGGCCCAATGCCTGTATTTATAGTATTCTAGAGGAGGTTATTCAGTTCCAACATCAATGGGATACTCCCTCTTTTGGATGGGGTAGCTCCTCTCTTGATGGGATAAGCTCCTCTATCATAGGGGTGCATGAACCATCTGGAGGCGCTCAATACACGTCAAGAACTCTTCTAGAAGGCTCTAGAAGTGACCACAAGTAACTTTTTAAAGATGAAACTTGCGCCTTTTGACTTTTACAGGGGTACGCACCCTAGCTTTAGTATACAGAGCGTATTACTACGCAGGTTTAATGTATATGGAGTGCGTACACGCAGGAAAGGTAGAGAGAATCTGCGTACCCAGAGATAAACATGTTTTTAAGTGACTTTCTCTCTCTTTGAGGTTTTGACATGAAGAGCAGAGGTATGGGGCTTGACAAAGAGGACAATGTGGCTATTGATGAGGCCACATACTGCAGATAGTCAGGGTGACAAAATTCAGTGTAACAGATCCTGATAGCTTCTTATTTGAATTTGTTGTTCTTTGTCGAACCTATGACTATGCAGAGAATGAGTAGAAGTTGAAACTATTTCCTTCAACCCTCAAGGATGCAACGTTGCACCGGTTCATGGGGCTACCTGGAAAAAGTATCACAACTTGGGCTCAGATGCAACAAGCCTTTAACAAAAAATACTGGGACTACTGTAGGTCAAAAGATACCAAGGAATAAATCTTCCGAATGACCATGTGGAGTGATGAATCTTTAGAAGACTATGAAGAGAGGTTTCAACTGAGTTATAAAACGGCCAGGTGCACACTTGACCCCAAATCTCTGAAGTTGGTTATGCTGAGAGGAGTCCCTTAAGACCTTATAGATACACTCCATTTGCTGGCTAGGGAAGACATCTACCAACTGCCTTATGATGACGTAAAGTCTTTGTTTAGGAACCATTATAGGTTAGCTAAGAAAAGAGGTAGGAGAAGTCAACCTTTAGCCAATACATCCTCATCCAGTTCATCCCTTAGAAACAAACTTGAGAATTAGCTAGAAGATTTCAAGAGAAAGATGAGGCAGATTCTTCCCATGCAAATGGATACCTTGCATATCAAAAGGAAACAAGAGGAAGCCCAGAGGGCTTTGGCCATCTTTTGTTCCAGGTGCACTAGAAAGCATCTTAGGAATGAATGTCCATTGCACTCTATAGAAGTGTGTTTAGTCTGTAAATAAGACCATCCTACGAATTAGTGCCCTTCCTTGCCCGGAATTAAATCCGCATATCAAGGGGCCAAAGGACCCACTAAACCACTCTATTTCATGAACAAAAGGAGGCCACATGGACCCACACCTTACCAGCAAGGAATGCAAGGGAATTCCCATACTTACTCCAACCCCAATCAAGCCACTTCCATGCATTCTTGGGGTCCCCCTACTCATCCTTCCTAGTCCACACCCCCTCCTTGGTCATATCCTCCTCAATACTAGGCTTTGCCAGTTACTCATTCATTTCACTCTTATGCTTAGCCACAACCTGAGTGGAATGCACCTCATCAGGTGTGGAGGCCCCAATACAACTCTCCTCTCACTCTTTTGCCTCCACCACTTGCTCAAATTCAACCACTACCTCCTGCTCCACCATGACAACCCCAAATACCTTTCAACCAAACCCAAACCCCAATAACAGATAGGCCCAACAGGTATATACTGGAGAAACATCATACCTGACCTATGCTATGGAGATTCAAGAGATTAACCTATCATCTGGGAAGGTTCTCCTAGATAGCCAACACCCTCCTTAGAAGGATGAGGAAGAAAAATAGGAAAGTGAGCCAAAAGGCATTCCATCCTTTCCTAGAAGACTAACTGGAACTGCAAAACTGACCCTAGAAGAAACTGAACTTCTGTGAGAATTGAAATAGTTATGTGTAAAAATACCACTTCTCCAAGCCGTAAAGCCAATGAGCCCCAGAAATTGGTAATTATATGGCGCATTCTACCTATTATTTTGATTTAATCCACAATTCTCAATAGTTTTATGCATGTTTTTGAATATATTTATGTCAATAGAGTGAATGGGGATAGTCATTTTTCCATGTAGTCTAATGAATGTTTATTGCAGTTTTTTTTGGACAATTTTGGACAAAGACAAGGAAATTACAAGCAAATGGCAGCCAAACTCAAGGGAAATAGGGAAGAGGATTTGTAGGAGGGGTGTATCCTTCATTAATGACCCCTTCCCTGAATTCTCCATCAGTAGCTCAGAGTACAAGGGCCCACATTGATGATTCTAAGGGGTAGCCGAGCAAGTCAAGTAGGCCTGCTGTTATCTTTAGTTCTAGGAAGTTGAGTTCCTTAATTTTAGGAGGACTATTGGGAGTCCCCACTTGTATAAATAAGAAGGCTTTGAGCCTTAGTAGGTTAGCCAGCTCATAGTATATTTTTGCACTTTTGTGCAACATTGTAATTAGCTCATTTTCGAGCTCCTTTTGACACAATTTGTATGTGATGTCACTGCTATTTTTGATAATGGAGATGAATGAAGTTTTGAGCTAGAAATGATTTTTTCTAGAGCGTTGAAGCTCTTGGGTTAGTGCCCAACCCAAGCTATCCACCACCTCCTTTGTGTACTTATATGTTTTTGTTTCCACCCATGAATTAATTTCCGTTGCATATACTCATTTTACTTCATTAGGTTAGGTTGCTTTTGATGGTTAGAATAGTTCTTTTTGCTTCAAGTTGCTTAAGTAAGTTGTTGTATTGATAAAAAAGATCCAGAAAGGCTAACAACAAGTCTTGATCTCATTTCTCCCTCCTTGGGACTATGATCTAAGGTCAAGGCACTACTGCTACCACCAAGAACACAGTTTTTGCTCCTTCATACAACTGCTAGTGTGACACTTTGATTTGGAAAAGTTGATATTGGTTCAGATTTAATTACTTAAATCATTTTATGCCCTTTTACCATAGTTATCTAGCATGCTTTTGTTGGCAATATGTCACAATATGGCACTATGGTACAGGCGTTCTCCTTGATGGAAACTCACTCAAATGGTAGATCAACAATTCAAGCTATCAGAATGAAAGAAAATGAGGTATACGCAGATCCTCTTAGCAAAGTTGTGTATATATGTGAGATCACCGACCAAAAGGCACGTATACGTATACACGCACTTTCATGCAGATAAAAGCGCGTACATGTGGGAAATTTTATGTTTGGTCCATGGTATTTAGTCCGACATATTTGAACCTATGGTTTTGGTCCTTGGTATTGCATACAAAGTATTGAACCCTGGTATTGGATCCCTAGCATTGGTTTTCAATGGTTTTGGACCATGGTTAAGAGAGGCATAAGACTATAAAAAGGGAAGGATATCATTTGGCAAGGGCATTGATTCAAGTATTGAATATCTGAAGAAGAGCATGATCAGGAACACTGTGATTGGTTTATGGTGCGTTGCTGAATCTAATCCAAGAAGGAACCTGAGTGCTAAAATATGGATAAGTTCTATTGATGAATCAAGGCATTAAGGTTTAAATGGTAGTACCATTGTATGGTTTTTGATCTGTCATATTTGGTGCATGATCAGATATCTAAATCTGATAAATTGGGTATATTTGATGTCTGAAACTAGAAAAGAGAAAAATTGCCTTATATAGATTTGTACGCAGGTTCCACACATCAGGGGTGCATATACATGCAGGTTCAGTAAAGCAATACAATGTATATGCTTGTTGACAGTGATACATCTACGTATGTACGCAGGTTTATGCATAGTGAAGTAGCGTACATTTCATGAAAATTGCTTTAGCTTCTTCTGTTTGTTGCTGCAGTGTTCTAGTTTCAGAATTGGTGTCTGGTTACTATTGCTATTTTCTGGTTACAGCATGCTGAGAAGTGTTTGGTTGATTCTATATTGGGTTGTACAAAGGAGATTGATTGTTGCAGGTATACTTGATGTATGAATATTCATGGATCCAGTCTGAAAATTTATCAAAACTGGTCCCTGGAAGAAAGGAGAAAGTTGTAGCCTTCTGCAAGTAGTAGCCTGCGTACTAGTACCTCAGCTAGTACAAGAGCTAAGGGGGTTGTAGCTCCATTCCAGGTGAAGCTGGAGAATGAGATAAGGTTGTATCCTTCTACAGGTAGTAGCCTGCGTGCTGGTATAAGACTGCACTAGTACAGGATCATTGTAAAAAGAAGTTTCTAAGAAGATAGAGACAAATTGCAACAGGTGGTTTTCACCCACATTGGGTTTCCACCTTATATCTTGTGTTCTTGTGTGTGACTATCTGCACTATTTTTCTATTCCTAATGATATATGGGTCTGACACACAGATTTAAGATTAACATCTGAAGAATAATTAAATTAAAAGTATGTGAGTCATACACTGTTTTATTTAACAAAAGTTGCGTATATACGCTAGTTTATCTAACTAAATTAACGTATACAAATCTATATATGAATTGAAAAATAATTGACTTGATAATAGTGATTCACCCCCCCTCTCAGTATTATTTTCAACAATTAGTATCAGAGCAGGTCCTTTAGAAGAAGAAGGTTGACTGCTTGAAGGAAAATCTAGCATCATGAGCAACTACGAAAGAGAGGCATCCATCCGGCAACTAATTTTTTATGGGAGCAACTTCATCTCTTGGAAGGTAAGAACCACAACCTATCTTCAATCTCTTGGCACAGAAGTTTGGGATATTGTGGAAACAAGATATACATTTCCATCAACAACTCCTACAGATACGGCTGGTAAGAAGCAGTATGAAACAAATGCAAAGGTTGTCAATACTCTATTAGGTAGTCTATCTCAATTAGAATTCGTCAAGGTTATGCAGCTCAAAACCGCAAAAGAAATATGGGACAAGATCATTTTGTGCTATGAAGGAGATGAGAAGGTAAAATGAGCAAAACTACAAACTCTTAGAATTCAATATGAAAGTCTCAGAATGCACAATGATGAAAGTGTGGCTAACTATTTCCTACGTATAGATGAGATTGTAAATTGTATGAAAAACTTGGGTGAAGAAATAAAAGAAGTTGTCTTGGTTGAAAAGGTTCTAAGATCTTTGTCTTCTAAGTTTGATTCAGAAGTTTTTGCCATAGAAGAAAAACAAAATCTACAGTCTTACCATGTCCCAGCTGCATGGAATTCTAACTGCTTACAAAATGAGAAAAGGGGGACCATCAGACAGGAGAGAAGCCGCATTCAAAGCCTTAGGAAAAGGAGATTACAATGACTCAGGATATATGTTTGAAGAAGGAGAAGAATCAAACTTTGTCAAGAACCTTCAATGGGGAACAGGAGGATTCAGAGGTAGGCTGCCTTTCAAATGCTTTGCATGTGGAAGAGTTGGTCACTATGTTGCAAAGTGTCCTCATAAAGATAAACTAGACAAAGGTAAGGAACCTGTCAGATGGAACAAAAAACATAATGTAAGTAAGAAGAGCTATTATAAACATGAAGATAGTGATGGAATTTCAAATAGTGATGATTCAGATGAACAAGGAAATGATGATAGAATTTTGATGGCTTTTGAAGATGATGACTTCTTAGATGCTATAAATGAAGAAGATCTTTATTAAGAAATTTCTAAACTCAAAATCTGTTTAGAAGAAAAGAACATGATTATAGACACTTTGACATTCGACCTTTCTAAAAGAGATAAACGCAATGAAGAGTTAGAATGTGAAATTGTGGGACATAGAAAAGAAATAGAGAAAACAAAAGCTATTAATCTTAGATTTTCTAAAGGATCTGAAACTTTAGATGAGATTATCAAAGTACAACATTCTCCTCTAATCAAGACAGGTCTCAGATGTTCTGAAGAAACATCTCAAGCACAGAAGCCATCCACCTCCAAAAGTTATCTTGATGCAGCAAGGAGAAATGAACATGTTGACAATCGACAACAAAAGCATAATGCAGATTACCAGGTAAATCAGGGACCATTTACTTCAATAATTAACAAAGATTACCAAGTAAATTGGGGGCAATCTACTTCAAGGATGAACAAAAGCTTCAATCGACCACAGGTAAATCATTTTGGCTCAAGGATGGATGTCAATGGAAACTACAGTCAATTGGTTGGTAGGTTTGATAATCGTAGAAATTTCTTCAGTGGCCAATGTTTCTCTTGTCATAACATTGGTCATAAAGCTACTCAATGTGTTGCCTACAAGACCATCATGACTAGGGAAGCTCAAAAACAAAGAAGTATGACTGGGATCATGAAAAGGACCTACAATAACTTTTCTGCTCTTGAAAATGAAATATAATGTTCTATTTGTAACAACTTTGGTCATGAAGATTCTGAATGCAGGAGTAGGTTTCGGCAAACAACTCAGAAGGAGCCAGCTTCATTGAGTCCCAAAACATGGAAAAATAGAGAACTGCAACCAGAAATATGTGGGATATCCTTATATGTGGAAGGATGGGAAAATCAATGGTACATTGATAGTGGATGCTCGAAGCATATGACAGGTGATAAAGGAAAACTTCAGTCATATACTGCCTTAGAAAGGGAAAAGAAGACCTGTCCCATTTGGAAATGACACCCCTGCATTCATAAAAGGTAAAGGTTCGTCTGAAAAAGAAGGTCAAAGCTGGAAATGTTATGTATGTTGATGGCTTAAAGCATAATCTATTGAGTGTTAGTAAAATGTGTGATCAAGGAACTGAGGTAATATTTCGATCAAATGGATGTATTATTCATGAGCTTGACACAGGAAAGAAAATGATCAAGGGCATAAGAACTCCAAATAATTTATACATATTCAAAGACGGAGAAAAGCAATGTTATCTAAGCAAGATTGATGAACATTGGCTATGGCACAGAAGATTGGGGCATCTTAGCTTCTCTCAGATAAGGAAAGCATGCAAATATCAGGTGGTTCGTGATCTCCCTGACATTAGAATTCCAGACAATAAAATATGAAAATCATGTCGGTTTGGTAAACAAACCAGAGTTAATTTCCCTGAAAAGGAAGGATCAGCTAGCAGGCCACTTGAACTTGTCCATACTGATGTATGTGGTTCAACTAGGAAAAGGTCACCTCGAGGAGAAGAATACTTTATATTGTTTATTGACGACTTTTCCAGGATGTGTTGGATAGGACTTATGAAGCATAAAGACGAAGCTTTCGAAGAGTTCAAACCATTCAAAGCCTTGGTGGAAAACGAATCAGATCACAGAATCAAATGCCTCAGATCAGATCGAGGAGGGGAATTTACCTCAGATGAATTTTTCGATTTTTGTGAAGAACATGGAATAAGAAGGGAATTTTCTACTGCAAGGACTCCTCAACGAAATTGAGTAATGGAAAGGATGAACAGAACGGTTCAACAAATGGCTCGTGCTATGCTTGATGAATTTGGAACTCCCGCAACCTTTTGGGGAGAAGCCGCGTTTGTTGCAGTTACCATTCTTAACAAGACAAACATCCGAGTAAACAACACTCAGACTCCTCATGAACTTTGGTATGGTAAGACTCCCACGGTAAAATACTTCAAAATTTTTGGAAGCAAATGCTACATTAAGAAGACTGATGAAAATCTTGGTAAGTTTGGACCTAGGATAGATGAAGTTATTCTACTTGGCTACTCTCCCCACAATAAAGTATATAAGTGTTACAATAAAAGACTTGGAAATTTTGTTGAAAGTATTGATGTAGTGGTTGATGAAGAAGGAAACACTCCTAGGCAAGTAAAATCTGAAAATCCCAAAGATGATGAGGACTATCCTTCAACATCAAATCAGATTCATGATGAAGAAGAAACCCATGAAGTAGCAGAAGAACAGATAAGGATAGAAGAAAAGACTCCATCCGGATACGTTCAGAAGAATCCTCCAGAAACTCAAATTTTGGGACAGAAAGAGGTAGGTGTACAAACAAGAAGAACCATTTTAGAAGCTTCAAGCTATCTAGCATTGGTCTTCTCCACCGAACCACAAAATGTAAAAGAGGCATGCAAAGATGAATGTTGGGTCAAGGCCATGGAGGAAGAACTTGGACAGATCGAAAAGAATAACACTTGGGAATTGGTTCCTAGACCAAAAGATAAGAATGTCATAGGGACAAAATGGATTTTCAAAAATAAGTTGAGTGAAAATGGAGGGTGGTTAGAAACAAGGCAAGACATGTTTGTAAAGGGTATGCATGACAACAAGGGATAGAATTTGAAGAAACGTTTGCACCAGTTGCTAGACTTGAGGCCATAATAATGTTCCTTGCCCTCTCTAGCTTTCAGAAGTTCAAAGTATTACAGATGGACATGAAATCTTCCTTTCTGAATGGAGACTTGGATGAAGAAGTATACATTGAGCAACCAGATGGATTTATCCTTGGAAATGATCCAAAACTTGTATGGAGACTCAAAAGGCTCTCTATGGCCTTAAACAAGCTCCAAGGGCTTGGTATTATCAGTTGGATAAGTACCTTCATCAACAAGGTTTTTCAAAAGGATCAACAAATAGCAATCTATATATAGAAATTGACAATAATAAATTACTAATACTTGTTGTGTATGTTGAGGACATCATTTTCAGTAGCAATGAGGAAGACATGAGTCAAAACTTTGCCTTGGTGATGCAAAAATAATTTGAAATGTCTCTGCTTGATGAGCTCACATATTTTCTTGGTTTACAAGTTCAACAAAACAAAGACGATATTTTTCTATCACAAACCAAGTATCTGAAGCAGATCTTGAAGAAATATGGGATGGAGGATTCGAAATTGGTATATACCCCAATGGTAACAAGATGCAGCCTCAGCACAAATGATGAATCAACAGTTGTACATGAACCAACCTATAGATCCATGGTTGGTAGTCTAATTTATCTAACAGGTACCTGACTAGACATTATGCATGCAGTAGGGATATTTGGAAGGTTTCAAGCAAATCCAAAGGAAACTCATCTTCAGGCAGTTAAGAGAATTTTTAAATATCTGCAAGGAAATCAAAACTATGGCTTTTGGTATCCTAGAGGTATAGATCTCACGCTTCATGCATATACAGATGCAGATTGGGCAGGAAGCATGGATGATAGGAAAATAACTAGCAGTGGTGCATTCATCATGGGTCCTAGATTAGTATCTTGGTTCAGTGAGAAACAAAGTTCCATTGCATTATCTACAGCTGAAGCAAAATATGTAGTTGCTTCATCTTGTTGTACACAACTTCTTTGGATGATGCAAACATTGCAAGATCTTCAAATCACTTGTACTCCACCCATTTCCATTTTCTGTGATAATACAAGTGCAATTGGTATTTCAAAGAATCGTATCATGCATTCAAAGACTAAGTACATACCTATCAAATATCATTTTCTCCGGGAACAAGTACTTGAACAAAAGGTCAAGTTGGAGTATGTTCGATCTAAGGAACAAGTTGCTGATACACTCACCAAACCATTGCCCAGGGAGATTTTTGAATACCTGAGACAAAAGCTGGGGATAGTTTATGCATCATCTTGTTGTTGAATCTTATTTATTTTCAGAAATTAATGATTGTACGTGAGTTTCAAGTGGGTAATCCACGTACATACGCTAGTTTCTGTGGGTACATTCACATATATTCTGGTTTGAAGAAAAGTAGTGGAGTCAGACTCAGGATGAAAAGAGTCTGTTATGGGTTTAACAGAAATCATCTGGCACAGGTTCAAGGGGAGCATATATTCTTCTAATAATGCATTGTTGGCATTATCTTAGAAGATCTTGGTTCAATGTCACAGTTGTTTTGATTTCAAGTAGAACAGGTGCAGAAGGAGAACATGGTTGCTAGTCTAATTAATGATTGACAGATGTTGTTGATGTTGGATGTCGATAACTTTCCTAGTCTTGCTATAGAAATTTCATCTCTATGTCATGTATTTCTTTTCTTCTCAAGGTCATGTAATGGCCTATCTTGGTTTCCCCACTATGCCTGGGATGGATAAAGTAATGTTCTTGTGTAGATTCTTGATGTATCCCCACTTGGTTGGGTAGATGAGTCAATTCCCACTTGGTTGGGAGATGGATGTATGTATGAGTATTTGGTGGTAGGAAGGTCATCTATATTGTTTAAGTCATGTTTCTTTTGTAGAACATCTTCTTGCATATCTTTCCTACAATCAGGGGGAGCTTGGACAACACTACAAAGCAGAAAATTCAGCATGTACTCAGGGGGAGAATGAATTTGAGCGACTTGGGGTTGCCATCAAGTCCAAAGGGGGGGATTGTTGGCATTATGGCATATGTTTGGCACTATGGTACAGGTGTTGTCCTTGATGACAACTCACTCAAATGTCAGATCAACAATTCAGGTTATCAAAATGAAAGAAAATGAGGTATACGCAAGTTCCTCTTAGCAAAGTTGCATATATACGCAAGATCACCGATCAAAAGCCGTGTATACGTATGCATGCACTTTCGCGTAGAGAAAATCGCGTACATGTGGGAAAGTTTATGTTTGGTCCATGGTATTTAGTCCGACATATTTGAACCTATGGTTTTGGTCCTTGGTATTTCATGCAAAGTACTGAACCCTAGTATTGGGTCTATAGTATTGGTTTTCAATGGTTTTGGACCATGGTTAAGAAAGGCTTGAGACTATAAAAAGGGAAGGAGATCATTTGGCAAGGGCATTGATTCAAGTATTGAATATCTGAAGAAGAGTAAGATCGGGAACACTGTGATTGGTTTATGGTGCATTGCTGAATCTGATCCAAGAAGGAACCTCAGTGCTAAAAGATGGATAAGTTCTATTGATATATCAAGGCCTTAAGGCTTAAATAGTAGTATGATTGTATGGTTTTTTATCTATGATATTTGGCGCATGATTAGATCTCTAAATCTGATAAACTAGGTATATTTGATGTCTGAAACTAGAAAAGAGAAAAATTGCCTTGTATAGATCTGTACGCAGGTTCCACACATCAGGGTCACATATACACGTAGGTTCAGTGAAGCAAGATAGCGTATACGCTTGTTGGAAATGATACATCTACATATGTATGCAGGTTTATGAATAGTGAAGTAGCCTACGTTTCATGAAAATTGATTTAGCTGCTTCTCTTTGTTGCTACAATGTTCTGGGTTTAGAATTAGTGTCTGGTTACTGTTACTGTTTTCTGGTTACTGCATGCTGACAAGTATTTGGTTGATTCTATATTGGGTTGTACAAAGGAGATTGATTGTTGTAGATATACTTGATGTATGAATATTCATGGATCCAGTTTGAAAATTTATGAAACGTGATCCCTGGAGGAAAGGATAAAGTTGTAGCCTTCTGCAGGTAGTAGCTTGCGTACTAGTACCTCAGCTAGTACAAGAGCTAAGGGGGTTGTAGCTCCCTTCCAGGTGAAGCTGGAGAACGAGAGAAAGTTGTAGCCTTTTGCAGGTAGCAGCCTACGTGCTGGTATAAGACTGCACCAGTACAAAATCATTGTAAAAACAAGCTTCTAAGAAGATAGAGACAAATTGCAATAGGTGGTTTTCACCTAGATTGGGTTTCCACCTTATATCTTGTGTTCTTGTGTGTAAGTCTCTGCACTATTTTTCTATTCCTGATTGATATATGGGTCCGACACATAGATTTAAGATTAACATTTGAAGAATAATTAAATTACAAGTCTGTGAGATATACATTGTTTTATTTAGCCAAAGTTGCATATATACACTGGTTTATATAACTAAAGTAGCGTATACAAATCTGTATATGAATTGAAAAGTAATCGACTTGATAATACTGATTCACCCCCCCTCTCAATATTATTTTCAACAACATTTCTCTTCATAAGGTATTGTTTAACATTTTTCTAGTTTTAGGTTAGAAATTAGGTTAAGATAGACCAAACTCTGTTTTCGTTTCTTGCTTTGGTCAGTGTCAAGAAGTAAGTGTGCAGATGTCTTGTAGGACATTCCAACTTATCATTCATCCATAAAACAGCCAACACTAGCTCACCTCTTATAGATCCCCCAGCTCATTCGCCACATTTTGCAAATCTGCCCTAATTTCTGCATTGTTTTTCCAGAAAGCTATTTTCTTACCATTTGAAAGCATCCAACCATCTCCTTCATCCCTGATCTTCCTTGAAAAGTTATAGACCCCTCAACACCTTCATTCAGCCTTCATTTCCCCTTTCCCATAATTTTTCCACCTTCAAACCTCCAAAACCCACTTTCGGCGTCCTCCTATAGATCCTCCTGTAGATCCCTTGCAACCTCCTGTAGAACTTCCTATGAGTGATTTTTCAAAGTCTGATCACAATGGAAGTCTTCAGAAGGGTACTAGGGGATTCTTAGGACTTCTCCACACCTTCTTCACCATCTGCAAAAGCCAACTCCATCTTCCTTTGCCACCAAACCTCTGCACAATCACAACCAATTAAATCATAAGCATAATAATTCCACATAAAAATACTCAAAAGTACAAAAATATGATTTCTTCTCATTTCTATTCAAAGGTAGCTTAAATAAATGCAATTTACTTTTTCAGTAGTCAATGGTATCCATTTTAGTAGTTTGCATATCTTTTCTTGTAAAAGTAGGGTTAGTAGGTAAACTAAGGTTTGGTAGGGTTTGGTAGGGTTTGCGTTTCATTCCAGTTTTCCTTCTCTTTCTGCAAGTAGAATAGCCCTTGTAGAGTTAGCTTCTTTTCATCACAGTTAAAGCTTCTTCTGAGAACTCATACAAGTTGGCTTAAGCTCCCAGCGAACTTGTGCCTACTAATGAAGTAAAAAACTGTAGTAAGTGTTAGTACTTATGCATATAGCACCGTCACTTCCAAGATTGCTACGAACTATCAGGTTGATAAAAGTAAAGAAGGAAGCCCGAGGAGTTGTAGCATTATTGCTACAATACTGGAGCTCACCACTCTTTTTTGGCACCATTTCCAGGGAGCGTTACAGTATTTTTTGATTACTAGTTTTCTTCTATTTTCTACTCGAACATTCTGCTAAGTAGTTTATTTTAGCAAAAGTAGAGTAGTTGTTTCTTTTCAATTCTGCATTTTCAATTTTGCAAAAGTAGATTAGGCGTTTCCTACTTTCATTTCAATTCTACAATTTCCATTTTGGCAAAATAGAATAGTAATCTCCCGCTTTCATTTCAATTCTGCAATTTCCAGTTTAGCAAGATTCATTTCAATTAGTTGCAAGCTATTGTTCAATCCATTCCAGTTTTGCAGGTACAAGAAGAAAAAAACAAAAAAATCACCCAAAAAAAGAGATTTCCTTTCATGCCTCATAGGAATAGAGATAATTTAGGAAAATTCCTACCCAACACCCCTACCACATCACTAAATCACCCTTCTCTCTTCTTTGTTGGCAGTGATCCAAAAGAACCTATAGGTGAACTTCCAGAGATATACATAGATCCTATAATAGAAGAAGAGAAAGAAACCATTCCTCCCGAGGCCATGGCTGAAAACAGAAATGTTAGAGGAAATGGGGAAAGAATAGAAGGTGACTTTCCTATCTGAGAGACCAATGGGGACACAAAGATGAAAAACATAAGTCCTTCAACCTTACCTCACTTCCATGGACAGACTACCGAAGATCTTGATACCTTCTTATTTGAATTTCCTGTTCTCTGTCAAACCTATGACTATGCAGAGGACGAGCAAAAGTTGAAACTATTTCCTTCTACCTTCAAGGATGCAACATTGTGCTGGTTCATGGGGTTACCTGGAAACAGTATCACAACTTAGGCTCAAATGTAGCAAGCCTTTAGAAACAAATACCGGGACTACTGTAGGTCAAAGGATACCAAGGAAGAAATCTTCTGAATGACCATGGGAAGTGATGAATCTTCAGAAGACTATGAAGAATGGTTCCAACTCAGTTATAAAAGGGTCAGGTGCACGCTTGACCCTAAATCTCAAAATTTGGTTCTGCTTAGAGGAGTCCCTAAAGACCTTCCAGATACCCTCCATTTGTGGCTGGGTGAAACATCTACCAACTTCCTTATGATGACATGAAGACTATGCTTAGAAACCATTCTGGGTCAACTAGAAAGAGAGGTAGGAGAATTCAACCTTTAGCCAGTACATCCTCATCAAGTTCATCCCTTAGAAATGAACTTGAGAGTCGGCTGGAAGATTTCAAGAGCAAGATGAGGCAAAATCTTGCCATGCAAATGGATACCTTGCATATGAAAAGGAAGCAAGAGGAAGCTAAGAGGGCTTTGGCCATCTTTTGTCCTAGGTGCACTAGAAAACATCCTAGGAATGAATGTCCATTGCACTTTATAGAAGTGTGTTTAGTCTGTGAAGAAGACCATCCTACGAATTAGTGCCCTTCCTTGCCCAGAATTAAAGTTGCATATCAAGGGGCTGAAGGAGCCACTGAAACACTCTATTTCATGAACCAAAGGAGGCCACATGGACCCAGACCTTACTAGTAGGAAATGCAAGGGTCATCCAAGACTTATTACAACCACAATCAAGTCACTTCCATGCCTTCTTGGGGTCCCCCTGCTCATCCTTCCTAGTCCACACCCCCTCCTTGGTCATATCCTCCTTAATACCACGCTCCACCAGTTGCTCATTCGTTTCACTCTTATGCTCAGCCACAACCTCAGTGGAATTCACCTCATTAGGAGTGGAGGCCCCAATACAACTCTCCTCCCACTCTTTTGCCTCCACCACCTACTCAACCACAACCATTACCTCCTGCTACACCAAAACAACCCCAAATACCTACTCAACCAAACCCGAACCCCAACAACAGATAGGCCCAGCAGGTATATAGTGGAGAAACAACATCTCTGACCTATGCTATGGAGATTCAGGAGATTAACCTATGATTTGAGAAGGTTCTACAAGATAGCCAACCTCCCCCTAAGGAGGATGAGGGAGAAAAATAGGAAAGTGAACTAAAAGTCATCCCACCCTTTCCTAAGAGACTAACTGGAACCACACAACTGACCCCAGAAGAAACTAAACCTCTAGGAGAATTAAAACAGTTATATGTAAAGATGCCACTTCTCCAAGCCATAAAGGATGTGCCCATATACAACAAGATGATTAAGGAGAAGTACATCAGGCACCCAGGTAGGTGTAAGAGAGATGCTCCAACTATCAATGTCATAGGCCAACTGTCCGACCTAATGTTGGGGTAGATAATCTATCCAAAATATCTAGGCCCTGGGAGTCCTGTAGTCAATGTCCACATCAATGGAACCATAATCCCCCATACCTTGATTGATTTAGGGGATGCCATTAATGTGATGACTAGGGACACTATGCTCAAACTCAACCTTCAGGGTTCCCTGAGAAAGACCATAACAATCCTGCAATTAGTAAAATTCTCTACCGTGACCCCCGAGGGGATTATGGAAGATGTAATGTTCTCTATTGATTCCTGGGAGTACCCAGCTGATTTCGTGGTTCTCCAGTCAAAGGAAAATCTCACTGGGTATACTCTCATCCTAATAATAACTTGGTTGGCTACTACAGATGCCTACATTAGTTGTTGAGCTATGAACATGACAATGAAGATTGGGCATATGAACAAGCAGCTGGTCCTATATCCTCCTGCCCAACCTCTGTTAGAACATGATTTACCTCTCTAGTTGGAGGAGGAGGATGAGGGTGAAGTCTATTCTGCACCATTGTGTACAACAGAGGCTACCATGGGGGGCCCACAAACCGAGGATGACCTTATTGAAAACTTGATTCAAAATCCACCCACAGTGTGTTGCCATTAGAAGAGTTGGTGGAAGAAACCTAGGCCAATACTGTTGTTGATCTCTGTGTGGCTGATCCGACCTAGAAAGAACCTTGAGGATCAACTCATCCCTATCCACCTCTTAGGAGAAAGAATTGTGTAACTTATTGGAAAACCACTTCGATGCTTTTGCTTGGAGCTATAAGGAGATGAAGGGAGTCCACCCTTTAGTCTGTACTCATCACATTTACATTGAAGAAGATTGTAAACTAGTCAAGCACCCTCAAAGGAGGATGAATCCAACCCTTAAGGACATTGTCAAAGAAGAACTGCAAAAGTTGTTGGATGCAGGATTCATCTACCTCGTCTCTGACAGCGAATGGGTCTCTCCTTTGGTGCTAGTGCCAAAGAAAAATTGGAAATGGAGAATTTTTGTAGACTATCGAGAACTAAAAAGGCCACCAAGAAGGACCATTTCCCTTTGCCTTTCATTGATCAAGTGTTAGATGGCCTAACAGGGAAGAAGTTCTTCTCCTTCTTATATGTGTTTAGTGGGTACAACCAGATCCAAATCAGCCCGGAAGACCAAGATAAGACCACTTTCACTTGTCCTTTAGGTAATCGGGTCCTTCCTTTCGGGTTGTGCAATGCCCCCACCACTTTCCAGAAAGCAGTACTGAGCATATTTGCTGAACTAGTTCATGATTCAGTGGAAATCTCTATGGATGACTTTACCCCTTATGGTTCTAACTTCTAGGAACCTCTCACTAACCTGGGAAAAGTTTTAGCCAAATACATCGAATTTAACTTGTCCCTTAGTCCTGAAAAATGCGAATTCCTGATGACTGAAGGGATCGTGCTAGGTCATACAATTTCTCGGGAAGGATTACAGGTGGATCCCAACAAGATTGCTATCATCCAAAGGGTCCGAACTCCTTAAAAGGTAAGAGATGTTTGGAGTTTCCTAGGCTTAGTAGGGTATTATAGAAGATTCATTAAGGATTTTACTAAGCTAACATCTCCATTGTTTGGTCTTTTGGGAAAAGATGCTGAGTTCATATGAAATTACAACTGTCAAGAGGATCCGGATACCTTGAAAGGTAAACTGGTAACTACCCCAATCTCGAGAGGTCTAAACTGGGCCCTACTTTTCCATATTCACACAGATGCCTCGAACAAGGAAATATAAGCAGCCTTACCTCATGTTGATCGAAAGCTCCCTTATGCCATATATTTTGTCAGTAAGAACTTGTCCAAGGAGAATTAAGCTAGACTGTAATCGAAAAGGAGCTTCTAGCTGTAGTCCATTCCCTAAATAAGTTCAGACACTACATCACTAGCTATCAAACATTTGTACACACCGATCATGTTGTAATTAGGTATTTGATGAATAAACCAAATGTAAATGCCCCTATAATGAGATGGCTACTTTTATTGCATCCATTTGATTTGACCAGTGTTGATAAGCTGGGTAAGAAAAATGTTGTTACTGATTTTCTGTCTAGATTAGATCTACCTGTAGGTGAAGGAATGGTGGGTGATTAAATTCTAGATGAACACCTATTTTCTATTTCAATACTCTCTCCATGGTTTGCTGATATAGAAAATTACTTGGTTTCAGCACAGTTTCTGCCACACCTGTCCTCAAGAGAGAAGAGCAAGATCATGAGGAAAAGTGCCCCATTCACCTGGATTAGGGGAAATATTTTTAAACATGACCCATATTAGATTTTGAGGCGATGTGTCAGGGAGCAGGAAGTTTTTTACATTCTCCTAACTTGTCACGATGGGCCCTGTGGGGGCCGTTTTGCAGCAAAATGGACTGCCTTCAAAATTCTGTAAGCAGGTTACTATTGGCCCACTCTTCATCAAGATGTCAAAAGTTATGTCAGACAATGTGGCTGATGTCAAAGGATGGGGAAGCCTACTCCAAGGGATGAGATGCCCCTGTAATGTCAAGTGACATTTGAGCCATTTGAGAACTGGGGCATGGACTTTGTGTGTCCCATCAACCCTCCTTCAAAACAAAAATCTTACATCATTGTGTCTACTAATTATTTGACAAAATGGGCAGAAACAAAGGTGATCAAGGCAACAACAAAAGAAAAAGTAGCTGAGTTTTTGAGGGAAAATATCTTTTACAGGTTTGGTTATCCAAGAGAATTAGTTACAGATCAAGGGAGTCAGCTTACCTCCAATCTGATTGAAGACCTACTCACACATCGCAGAACTTCCACCCCTTATCATATGCAAGCAAATGGACAAATGGACGTCACTAATGGAGCTTTAGAAGGGATTCTGACTAAGGTAGTGAGTAGCAGCAGGAAAGACTGGACAGATCGATTGGTTGAGGCCACCTAGGCCTATAATGCCACATGGAAAACCACCAGAGGGTTCACACCTTATGAGCTAGTCTACAGGAAGATGGCTTTGCTGTCAATAGAATTTGAATATAACACATTAAGGATGGTAGCTCAGTTGGACCGAGATATGAGCCATGTACACAAGGAAAGGGTACTTCAGCTAAATGGATTGGATGAGCAGAGATTGTAGGCCCTTTTCCACTCATAGGTAGTCCAACTTCAAAGAAAAATATGGCATGACAGACACCTCAAAGAAAAACAATTCCAAGAAGGAGATTGGGTGCTGCTATATGATTCAAGATATAAAGATTTCAAGGGAAAACTGAGGACAAGATGGTTGGGACCATACACAATAGAAAAATGTGGTGAAAATGGTTCAGTCCTGATCCAGACCATCGATGAAGAAGCCATCCCCATGCTCGTCAATGGGCATAGGTCGAAGATCTACAGGAAGCCCCTTTCCAAGCAGGAATTCATTGAGAATCTGAGTAAAACAGTGTTGTTAGTGGAGCATATCTCTGCCTCCACTCCACCCACACCTTGAGCAAAAAAAAAACAAACAAAAGGAAAAACAAGGAAAAAACAGAAAAAGAATAAAAGGTCACTGGGTGAAAACCTCTTGGAGCTGCCTAGGGCAGGTAGTGAGGGTGAAAACCTCCTGGAGGTGCCCCAACTGTCTCATTAAAAAAAAAAAAAAAGAGAAAAAGAAAAGGATGAAAAGAAAAAACAGGAAAAAACCTCACTTCTTTTGAATGCATTGCAAGTTGCAGGAGGGTCACATAAGAGAAAAGGACATGGAAAAGCTACATGCACCCTTGATAGCTCATTCCTCCATCTCCATTGTCTTTTCCTAGGCCGTGGTCTCACTTGTTCGGAAAATTTTTCATCCAACAGGAAACTCTGTGGATTCTACATGAGGCTCCTTTAGAAACTACAAAAAGCTCAAAATCAAATTTAGAGAAGAATCCGAGGGCTAAAAATTTGTCTAGAGGGCCCGTGGACCTCCCTGCCACCATTCATTTTCCTAGCTCTCCTTTCCATCCCTCCACACCCACACTTCCACTCGATTTTCCTTCCTTGCACAGAAAACACAAAAATTTTGTTCTTTTCGTTTTTAAACAAAAAAATAATGATGAATGAAACAACAAAATTCTTCACTTGTTTCTTACCTAATGTATTCCAGTGGTTACTCCTTTCCTTTACAACCTTTTTTAGCTCTCTTCAGTCTCTGCTCGAGCATCAGCTAGAAATTTTAGAGGGAGAAGCAGCTACAGGAAATCTTGCAGGATTCCTGTAATAGCTGATCCCTTTAAAAAACCAAGCTCCAGAGGTACGGTCAGTGCATCCAAGATGTATACAATATACAAGGAGTAGTGCATGACTGAAAATCACCAGCAAAAGCCACCAATTCAGAGGCCATGAGCACCAGCAGTAGTAGCAATAAAAAATAAAGTGTCGAAGTTCGAGCATGCAGAGCACGGTAGCGACTAACAGGTTAGTGGCTAAACCTGTTCCTCTATTGCATGAGTATTATTTAGGAACTGCATGAACCATTGAGATGATCACGATCAAATGAAATTAGTGGCCAGCTAACTGGCCACCCTCGTTCAATTCAAACCACCCTCATTGAGTTCAAACAACCTTCGTCCCATTCAAACAGTAGTTTAGATATGCAGTCAACACGTGTGGCCCATCAACTTGGGAAGAAAAAACTTAGAACCGGTAGTGGCGGCGGTGTATAATGGGAATAATGGAAGTGATGGCAGGCAGGTGACATGAAATACAATAATGGCACTGGAGTAGGAATAATGGTCCGGATGGGGATAACGTACCCATCCTGCCACCTCACCTCGTCATCGCAGATGACGCCATCAGCTTGTGTACACTACGGCCGAAGCGTCCACCACCTTTTGTTTTCAATCGCATTAATGAGTTCTCAACTGCAGTAACTCATATGCCACCTTCAGAACATCAAACCAGTCATTCTCTGCTAGTTTTCAAAACCCTCCTGCTTATTGGGCTCTACAGGAGCATTATTGCATTCTATAGGAGCAGGAGCACCATCTACAAGAGGCTTCTGTAGGAATGCCAGAGAGCAGCTCTGCAGAGGAAAAATTCGAAATTTTTCCCAAATTTGAGCTTGAAGAGAGGTAGGCTTAGAAACCCACTCTGCATGTGATATATCTATACAAGGTGGTGGGATTAGAAACAAAGTATTGGGTTGAAAAAGGAAAGGAACGTGAGCACAAAACTCTACCTGTGCCTTTTTGAATTCCATACAGTCTCTCTGTTTTCTTCTCTGCACTAAAATTCTGTCCTTTTTCTTCACTGTATTCTTCTGTTAAAAAAAAAAGAGGTGCAGCCATGGAAAATCAAGCCTATGAAAAAGTGTGAATTTGTATTTGGAAGCCTGTTCATTTTGTGAGAAAGAAGAAAAGCACCATTTCCTATAATCTTTGTTTTGTCAAAATATCGATTTCCTCAAAATATAAAAAAACACGAGTAAATTCAGGTGGAGAATAGGGTTTGAAGGGAGGAAAAATTGCAGATTGCTATTGTGAAAGAGAGAAACATGAAGAATTCCCTCTCTAGAAGATAAACCTTAGCTATTCCTCTGTTTCTGATTTTGAAAGTTGTTGCCTTCCTCCTCACCTGAGCATTTCTAGAAGTCACTAAACACCATGCTAGGAGGTTTTATGAGAAAGGAGCCTTTGAACTCCAACAAATTGCATGAGCACCCATAAGTGGTGGCCCTCTTCACAGGGGAAAACTGGATGTCTTTCTTTGAGAGAATTCATGGATATGATGAGGAGGTGACTGAGGAATTGTTAATTTCCTTAAGGTACCATTCAAAAACACATGCTACAGTTAGTTTCAGGGGCCTGATGATAGAGCTTACACAAGAATTTATCAGTAGAATCATAGGTCTTCCACTTCGGTTACCTTGGTGCAAAGAAGAAAAACCATTAGGACAGGTTGCTAAAAAGACTTTTTTTTCAGCCTAAGGAACATCTTGTAGAGGATATGAATGGGATGAAAAGGACAAGTTTAGCTCACCCATGAGGTGAGGTCAACTACTAGATCATGAAATATATCTCTCGTGAAGGAAGATATATTATAGTCTATGGTTATCACTTCAGATTATCGCATAAATGAAGATATGAAATGGACCTACCTGCAGCTAGAAAACTAAGTCTGCCATATTTTCTCCTCCAGTCTTTGATAAAGTGTGGGACCGAGATGAATGCAGGGGTTCCACACCAACTGGCCCACCATGGGCTCATTAAACTGTTGGTAGAGGATGCCCTCCACACATACACCATCCCTATAGCCTGGGAAATTTTCAGGAATATGACTAGGGAAGACGACATAAAAACTCTCACAGATAAACTTATTCCATCTGGTAGTGAAGAGGAGGAGCAAACAGAGGAACTTGAAAAAGAAATCCATGAAGAAGCATAAAATATTCGAGTAGAAGAAGAAAAAGAGGAAAAATAGAGAGAAGAAGAGAAAAATGACACAACCACAATTGAACCTAAGGCAGAGAAGGAAACAACATCAAAAGCAGAAAAGAGGAAGAGGACAAAAGCTAAGAATAAGAAGACCAAGATAGCTCAGAAGAATACTACCACTGGAAAGGAAGAAACTCAGCAAAAAAGGAGAAAACACCACCTGAGACAACAAAAATTAAAATAGAAACAGCAGATACAGGAAAAACTACACAGGGTGAAGAAGAAAAACAGCAGGAAGAAGTATCCCCTGAAAGATTGGCAAGGGAAGTAGCAACTGTGATTGCTGCATTGAGCACTCCAGCTAATCAAAAGGGAAAAAGAAAAAGATAGACATCGATGTATTTCAAAGCCTGGAGGAGCACCAGAATCAAGGTGGGAAAGCCCCAACCTCCATCGAAAGAACCCATTATCATTCAAGATGCATCTACTATGAGAAAGGAGGAATCTCCCTCCAAAATCTCCATCACATACGAGAGAGGGAGTCCTAAGACCTCCACCTGGAAGGAAAGGATCAAATTGATAGACTCTAAAGCAGTACTATAGGAGGCACAAACCTCTCTACAGGAGACATTGGCCAAGCTCAAAGAAACTGAAAAACTGGAAAGGAAGGGAGAGGAACAATCCCAAGAGGAAGGTAAGGCAAAAGAAATATCAGAACCTGGACCTCAGCCCAACTTAGGCTCCTATTACAATCTTCTGGAAGGTGGGAAGATCATCACACAAAAATTCACTGTGCCTCTTTTCTTCGAGCCAGAAAAAGAAAGAGTCAGGACCCACATCTAGATGCAGATTGCTAAATCTAAAGGAGTCGAAGATATAGAGCACATGGAAAAGAGGTTGAGAGAGATGAGTAGGGAGTTGAGCATGGTAAGGTACACAGAGAGCATCAAAAGAGCTCAACTACATGAAGAAAATGAACAGTTGAAAAAGAAACTACAGGAAAGGGAACCTCAAGGAGGAGATAGATGCCAAACTTGGAAGGACAACAACAAAAAGAGGGACTCCGGGCAAATAGTGAGGTCGCAAAGAATGGCTACAAGAAGAAGAACCACTGACAGATAGTGAAACATTGATTAAACACAACAAGAAATAGAATCTCAGGTAGCAATTGAGGTGCTGATTTTGAAAAAGGAGCTGCAGGAAAAGGAAGCTCAGTTAGCCTGCATGGCCAGCTGAGTAATGGAAGCATTGCAGTGCAGAAAAATAGCTAAATGCTATGCACTGTATCTCAAAGACCAGTGGCTCCAATTCCAGATTAAGACATTGGCCCAGAGGGGCACAATCCCATTTCAAGATTATGGTTAGTTTATGAATTTTTGTGATCATAGCTCAGACGAGGATAAAGCAAGGCTAACATAATTTTACCTACACAACATGGCACTTCCTGACATGAATTTATGGGATCCAAATGTTGCATTGAGAGACTTACAGCTAATGGCTATGGCTTCTTGGATGAGCCATGAGGAAAGGAGAGCAAAGGAAATTTAGAAGATAATGGCAAAAGAGCTAAGTGAGCCCCTGACGACAAGGGCGGAACCAACAGAACCATTGGCTCTCATCTATGCCCACTAACACCTTGCAGGCAATCCCCAAGTTCTCCCTGATTATGTTTACAAGTAGGCACAAGCTATTGCTCATTTTGAAGATATGGAGAGATTGTTTGGTGATGAATGCCTTCATGCCTACATGAGAAGGTGGAATACATTGCCCCATAGCTTAAGGATCAGAGAGTATCACTCCCCAAACAAAATGAGGGAGGCCATGAGCAGAGTACCCCTATATGAACACTCAATACAAAACTTGAAAGCCAATTGGATTGGTCTTAAGTACAGTCCTCCACTACTATTAGGACTGTCGGAAGGAGTTAAGGAGGAGGAAGAACAGAAACAATGGGAGGAAATGGACAGGAAAGTAGGTTTCCATGATAGAGAGGAAGACATCACATCAGAGGCTTGGGATTTTAGGGAATCTGTCAGAGCTATTAAAGATGAAGAGCTAGATTAGTTGCCCAGAGGATGAGCAACCCATTCAGCAGGGGGTGATGATGAGCCCCAAAAATGGGTAACTATATGGGCTCAATCTGCCTATTATTTTGATTTAATACACCATTCTCAATAGTTTTGTGTATGCTTTTGAATATATTTATGTCAATAAAGTGAATGGGGATAGTCATTTTTCCATGTAGTCTAATGAATGATTATTGCAGATTTGTTTCGACAATTGTAGACAAAGACAAGGAAATTATGAGAAAAAGGAAGCCAAACTCGAGGGAAATAATGAAGAGGACTTGTTGGAGGCATGTCTCTTTCATTAATGAGCCCTTCCTCAAATTCTCCATCAGCAGCTTGGAGTACAAAGGCCCACATTGATGATTCCAAAGGGCAGTTGAGCAAGTCAAGTAGGGTTGTTGTTATCTTCAGTTCTAGGAAGTCGCGTTCCTTAATTTTAGGAGGACTATTGTGAGTCCCCACTTGTATAAATAAGAAGGCTTTGAGCCTCAGTAGGTTAGCCAGTTCTTAGTATATTTTTTCACTTTTGTGCAGCTTTGTACTGAGCTCATTTTCAAGCTCCTTTTGAGATAGTTTTTAGGTGATGTAACTGTTATTTTTTGTAATGAAGATGAATGAAGTTTTGAGCCAATAGTGATTTTCTCTAGACGGTTGAAGCTCTTGGATTAGGGCCCAACCCGATTTCCCCAGCACCTCCTTTGTGTACTTATATGTTTTTGTTTCCATTCATGAGTTAATTTCTGCTACATATACTCATTTTACTTCATTAGGTTAGGTTGCTTTTGATGGTTAGAATAGTTGTTTTTGCTCCAAGTTGCTTAAGTAAGTTACTACAGTGATAGAAAAATATCGAGAAAGGCTAACAGTAGGTCTTGATCTCCTTTCTCCCTCCTTGGGACTATGATCTGAGGTCAAGACACTACTTCTACCACCAAAAACACATTTTTTTCTCCTTCATACAACTGCTAGTGTGACACTTTGTTTTGGAAAAGTTGATATTGGTTCATATTTAATTGCTTAGATCATTCTATGCCCTTTTACCATAGTTATTTTGCATGCTTTTCTATTCATAAGGTATTGTTCAACATTTTTCTGGTTTTAGGTTAGAAATTAAGTTGAGATAGACCAAACTTTGTTTTCGGTTCTTGCTTTGGTCAGTTTAGAGAAGTAAGTGTGTAGATCTCTTGTAGGACATTCCATCTCATCATTCCTCCATAAAACAACAAGGCCTAGATCACCTCTCGTAGATCCCCCAGCTCATTCACCACATTTTGCCAATCTGCCCTAATTTCTGCATTGTTTTTCCATAAAGCTATTTTCTTACCATTTGAACAAATCAAACCATCTCCTTTGTCCCTAATGTTCCTTGACAAGTTATAGACCCCTCAACGCCATCATCCAACCTTCGTTTCCCATTTTCTATCATTTTTCCACCTTCAAAACTCCAAAAACCACTTTCGGCCTCCTCTTGTAGATCCTCCTGTAGAACCTCCAGTAGATCCCCTGTAGCCTCCTGTAGAACTTCTTGTGAGTGACTTTTTGAAGTCTGATCACAATGGAAGTCTTCAGAAGGATACTAGGGGCTGCATAGGACCTCTCCACACCTTCCTCACCATCTACAAAAACCAACTCCATATTCCTTTGCCACCAAACCTCTGCACAATCATACCCAGTCAAATCATAAGCATAATAATTCCACATAAAAATACTCAAAAGTACAAAAAGATGATTTCTTCTCATTTCTCTTCAGAAGTAGCTTGAATAAATGCAATCTACCTTTTCAGTAGTTAATGGCACCCATTTCAGTAGTTTCCATCTCTTTTCTTGCAAAAGTAAGGTTAGTGGGTAAACTAATGTTTGCTAGGGTTTACTAGGGTTTGTGTTTCATTCCAGTTTTCCTTCTCTTTCTGCAAGTAAAATAACCCCTGTACAGTTAGCTTCCTTTTTTCACAGTTAAAGCTTCTTATGAGAACTTGTAGAAGTTGGCTTAAGCTTGTAGTGAACTTGCACCAGCTAATCAAGTCACAACCTATAGTAAGAGCTAGTACTTGTGCATACAACACCGTCATTTCCAAGTTTGTTACGAACTACCTGGTTGATAAAAGTAAAGAAGGAAGCCCCAGGAGTTGCAGCATTATTGCTGAAATACTGAAGCTCACCAAAAGGATGTTCCTATATACAACAAGATGATCAAGGAGAAGTGCTTTAGGCACCCAGGCAGGCACAAGAGAGATGCTCCAACTATCAATGTCATTAGACAACTGTCCAACCTGATGTTGGGGCAGGTAATCTGTTCGAAATATCTAGACCCTGGGAGTTGTGTAGTCGATGTCCACATCAATGGAAACATAATCCCTCATACCTTGATTGTTCTAGGGGCTGTCATTAATGTGATTACTAGGGACACTACGCTCAAACTCAACCTTCAGGGTTCCCTGAGAAACACCACAATAGTACTGCAGTTAGTAGAATGTTCCACGGTGACCCCAGAGGGGATTGTTGAAGATATAATGGTCTCTATTGATTCCTAGGAGTACCCTGCTGATTTCCTATTTCTCTAGCCAAAGGCAAAGCTCACTGGGTATCCTCTCATCTTGGGAAGACCTTGGTTGGCTACTACAAATGCCTACATCAATTGTCGAGCTGGGAGCATGACAATCAAGAATGGGCATATGTCCAAGTAGCTAGTCCTATATCCTCTTGCCCAAGATCTGTTAGAACATGATTCACCTCTTTGGTTGGAGGAGGAAGATGAATATGAAGCCTATTCCACACCATTGTGTACACTAGATGCTACCATGGGGGGCCCACAAACCGAGGATGACCTTATTGAAAACTTGATTCAGAATCCACCCCCTAGTGCGTTGCCATTAGAAGAGTTGGTGGAAGAAACCCAAGACAATCCTTTAGTTGATCTTTGTGTGGCTAATTCGACCTCTCTCTAAGTGAAGAATGTGGAATTCGACCTAGAAAGAACCTTGAGGATCAACTCATCCCTATCCACCTCTCAGGAGAAAGAATTGTGTAGCTTATTGAAAAACCAATTGGATGCTTTTGCTTGGAGCTATAAGGAGATGAAGGGAGTCCACCCTTCAGTCTGTGCTCATCACATTTGCATTAAAGAAGATTGTAAGCGAGTCAAGTAGCCTCAATGGAGGATGAATCCAACCCTTAAGGACATTGTCAAAGAAGAACTGCAAAAGTTGCTGGATGCAGGATTCATCTACCCCATCTCTGACAGCAAATGGGTCTCTCCTCTGGTGCTAGTGCCAAAGAAAATTGGGAAGTGGAGAATCTGTGTAGATTATTGGGAGCTAAACAAGGACACCAAGAAGCACCATTTCCCTTCACCTTTCATATATCAAGTGTTAGATGGCCTGGCAGGGAAGAAGTTCTTCTCCTTCCTAGATGGGTTTAACGGGTACAACCAGATCCAAATTGGCCAGGAAGACCAAGATAAGACCACTCTCACTTGTCCTTGGGGTACGTTTTCATATCGGGTCCTTCCTTTCGGGTTATGTAATGCTCCCACCACATTCCAGAGAGTAGTACTGAGCATATCTGTTGAACTGGTTCATGATTTAGTGGAAATCTATATGGATGAATTTATCCCTGATGGTTCTATCTTCCGGGAAGCTTTGACTAACCCGGGAAAAGTCTTAACCAAGTGCATCGAAATGAACCTATCCCTCAATCCTGAAAAATGCGAATTCCCGATGACTGAAGGGACCATGCTAGGTCATACAATTTCTCAGCAAGAATTTTAGGTGGATCCCAACAATATTGCTATCATCCAAAGGGTCCCACCTCCTCAAAAAGTAAGAGATGTTCAGAGTTTCCTAGGCTTAGCAGGGTATTATAGAAGATTCATTAAGGATTTTAGTAAGCTATCCTCTCCATTGTTTGGTCTTTAGGGAAAAGGTGTTGAGTTCATATGGATTCACAACTGTCAAGAGGCTCTGGATACCTTGAAAGATAAATTGGTAACTGCCCCAATTTGGAGAGGTCCAAACTCGCCCCTACCTTTCCACATTCACACAGATGCCTCGAACAAAACAATAGGATTAGCCCTAGGGCAAGTTGATGAGAAGCTGCTTATGCTATATATTTTGTAAGTAAAAATTTGTCCAAGGCAGAATTAAACTACACTGTAACCGAAAAGGATCTCCTAGGAGTAGTCCATTCCTTAAATAAGTTCAAACACTACATCACCGAATATCAAACATTCATACACATTGATCCTGCTGCA
>APFE030857913.1:57794-116372 GCA_000404065.3 Pinus taeda
GAAACCCACTCTGCATGTGATATATCTACACAAGGTGGTGGAATTTGAAGCAAAGTACTAGGTTGAAAAAGGAAGGGAATGTGAACACCAAAGTCTGCCTATGTTTTTCTGAATTCTATACAGTCTCTCCATTTTTACTCTTTGCACTACAAGTCTATCTTTTTCTTCCCCGTATTTTCCTGTAAAAAAAAAAGGGACGCAACCATAGAAAATCAGGCCTGTGAAAAAACGAATTTGCATTGGAAAGTTTGTTTACTCCGTTAGAAACAAAAACAATGTTGTATATACTCTCTCTTCTATCAAAATATTGGTTTCCCCCAAAGGCCCAAGAAGTAAATTCAGGTTGAGAATAGGGTTTGAAGGGAGGAAAACTTGCAAATTGATGTTGTGAAAAAGAAGAACATGAAAATTCCCTCTCTGGTTCCAAAAAGACAAACCTCAACTATTCCTATGTTTCTAGTTTTGAAAGTTTGTTTCCTTCCTCCTCACCGGAGCATTTCCAACAGTCACTAAACATCATGATGGGGGGTTTTATGAGACAGGAGACTTTGAACTCCAACAAATTGAATGAACACCCAGAAGTGGTAGCCCTCTTCACCAGGGAAAACTAGATGCCTTTCTTTGAGAGAATTCATGGATATGATGAGGAAGTGACGGAGGAAGTTTTAATGTCCTTAAGACCCCATTCAAAAACCATTGCTACAGTCAGTTTCAGGGGTCTGACCATAGAGATTACACTAGAATTTATCAGCAAAATCATAGGACTTCCACTTGGGCTCCCTTAGAGCAAAGAAGAAAAACCACTAGGACTGGTTGCTAAAAAGACTTTTTCCTAGCCTGATGAACATCCTGTAGAGGATAAGAATGGGATCAGAAGGACAAGTATACCTCATCCATGGGGTGAGGTCAGCTACCAGATCATGAAATATATCTCCTGTGAAGGAAGATACAATATAGTCTACAGTTATCACTTTAGATTATTGTGTGAATTAAGATATGGAATGGACCAACCTGCATCTAGAAAACTCAGTCTACCATATTTTCTCCTCCAGTCTTCAATAGAGTGTGGCACAAAATTGAATGTATGGGTTCCAGACCAATTGGCCCACCATGTGCTCATTAAATTGCTAGTAGGGGACGCCCTCCACACATACACCATCCCCATAGCTTGGGAAATTTCCAGGAATATGACTAAGAAAGATGACATAAAAACTCTCACAGATGACCTTAGTCCATCTGACAGTGAAGAGGAGGAGCAAAAAGAGGAAATTGAAAAGGAAACCCATGAAAAGGCAAAAAATATTCAAGTATAAGAGAAAGAAGAGGAAAAATAGAGAGAAGAAGAGAAACATGACCCAATCACAGTTGAACCTAAGGCAGAGAAGGGAACAACATCAAAAGCAGAAAAGAGGAAGATGACAGAAGCTGAGAAGAAGAAGACCAAGATAGCTTAGAAGAAGACTACCATTTGAAAGGCAGAAACTCAGCAAGAAAAGGAGGAAACACCAATAAATACAACATAAATTAAAACAAAAATAGTAGACACAGGAAAAACTGCAGAGGGTGAAGAAGAAAAACAGCAGGAAGAAGTGTCCCCTGAGACACTAGCAAAGGAAGCGGTAGCTGTTCTTGCTGCATTGAGCACTCCAGCTAAGAAAAAGGGGAAAAGAAGAAGACAGACATCGATGCATTTCAAATCCTAGAGAAGCACTAGAATCAAGGTGGGCAAGCCCTAGCCACCATCGAAAGAACCCATTATCATTGAGGATGCACCTACTGTGACAAAGGAGGAATCTCCCTCCAAAATTTCCATCACCTATGAGAGAGGGAGTCCTAAGACCTCCACCTAGAAGGAAAGGATCAAATTAATGGACTCTAAAGCAATCCACTTGGAGGCACAAACCTCTCTACAGGAGACACTAACCAAGCTCAAAGAAATTGAAAAACTAGAAAGGAAGGCAGAGGAACAGTCCCAAGAGGAAGGTAAGGAAAAAGAAATACCAGAGCATAGACCCTAGCCTAACTTAAGCTCCTACTACAATCTTCTAGAGGGTGGGAAGATCATCCCACAAAAATTCGCAGTGCCTCTTTTCTTCGAACTAGAAAAGGAAAGAGTCAGGACCCACACTTAGATGGAGATTGCAAAATCTGAAGGAGTCGAAGATATAGGGCACATGGAAAACAAGTTGAGAGAGATAGGCAATGAATTCAGCATGGTAAGGCACACATAGAGCATCAAAAGAGCTCAAATTTATGAAGAAAATGAACTGTTGAAAAAGTAACTACAAGAAAGGGAACCTGAAGGAGGAAATAAGCTGCCAATCTTGGAAGGACAAAAACAAAAAGTGGGACCCCGACCAGATAGCAAGGTAGCAGAGAAACATCAACAAGAAGAAGAATCACAGACATATAGTGAGACACTCATGAAACAGCGGCAAGAAAGAGAATCTCAGGTAGCAACTGAAGTGTTGGTTTTGAAAAGACAGCTGCAGGAAAAGGAAGCCCAATTAGCCTACATGGCCAGCTGCGCAATGGAGGCATTGTATTGTAGACAACCAGCTAAATCCTATGCACTGTATCTCAAATATTAGTGGCTCCAATTATAGATTAAGACATTGGCCCAGAGGGTCACAATACCATTTCAAGATTATTGTCAGTTTATGCATTTATGTGATCATAGTTCAGCCGAGGATAAAGAAAAGCTAGCAGAATTTTACCTATGCAACATGGAACTTCCTGACATGAATTTATGGGATCCAAATGCTACATTGGGAGACTTACAGCTAATGGCTATGGCTTCTTGGATGAGCCATGAAGAAAAGAGAGCAGTGGAAATTTAAAAAATAATGGCAAAAGAGCTAAGTGAGCCCCTCATGATAAGGGCAGAACTAGTAAAACCCTTGGCTCTCATCTATGCTCGCCAACACCTTGTAGCCAATCCTCAAGTTCTCTTTGACTATGTTGACAAGCAAGCACAGGCTATTGCTCATTTTGAAGATATGGAGAGATTGTTTGGCCATGACTGCCTTCATGCTTGCATGACAAGGTGGAATACATTGCCTCATAACCTAAGGATCAAGGGGTATCACTCCCCAAATAGAATTAGGGAGGCCATGAGGAGAGTGCCCCTATATAAACACTCAATGAAAAACTTGAAAGCCAACTGGATTGGTCTTAAGTTCAGTCCTCCACCGCTATTAAGACTGTGGGAAGGAGTTAAGGAGGAGGAAGAACAGAAACAATGGGATGAAGTGGACAAGAAAGTAGGTTTCAATGATAGAGAGGAAGACATCACATCAGAGGCCTGGGATGTCGGGGAATCTATGAGAGCTATTAAAGATGAAGAGCTAGATTAGTTTCTCAGAGGATAAGCAACCCATTCAACAGGGGGGTGATGATGAGCCCCAGAAATGGGTAACTATATGGGCTCATTCTGCCTCTTATTTTGATTTAATCCACCATTCTTAGTATTTTTGTGCATCTATTTGAATATATTTATGTCAATAGAGTGAATTGGGTTAGTCACTTTTCCATGTAGTCTAATAAGTGTTTATTGCAGATTTTTTGGACAATTTTGGACAAAGACAAGGAATTTATGAGCATATGGTAGCAAAACTCGAGGGAAATGGGGAAGACGATTGTAGGAGGGGTGTATCCTTCATTAGTGATACCTTTCCTCAAGTCCTCCTTCAGCAGCTCGGAGTACAAAGGCCCACATTGATGATTCCAAGGGGCAGTAGAGCAAGTCAAGTGGGACTACTATTATCTTCAGTTCTAGGAAGCTGTGTTCCTTAATTTTAGGAGGACTGTTGGGATTCCATATTTGTATAACTAAGAAGGCTTTGATCCTCAGTAGGTTATCTATTTCTTAGTATATTTTCGCACTTTTGTGCAACATTGTACTTAGCTCATTTTCAAGCTCTTTTTAAGAATAGTTTATGTGATGTAACTGTTATTTCTGATAATGAAGATGAACCAAGTTTTGATCCAGCACTGATCTTTTATAGAGGGCTAAATCTCTTGGGTTAGGGCCCAACCCAAGTTGTCTAGCACCTCCTTTTTGTACTTATATGTTTTTGTTTCCATTCATGAGTTAATTTCTGCTTCATATACTCATTTTACTTCATTAGATTAGGTTGCTTTTGATGGTTAGAATAGTTGTTTTTTCTTCAAGTTGCTTAGGTAAATTGCTATAGTGACAAAAGGGATCCAAAAAGGCCAACAATAGGCCTTGATCTCCTTTCTCCCTTCTTGGGACTATGATTTGAGGTCAAGGCACTATTGCTACCACCAAAAACATAGTTTTTGCTCTTCCATGCAATTGCTAGTGTGATACTTTAATTTGAAAAAGTTGATATTGGTTGAGGTTCAATTGCTTAGATCATTTCATGTCCTTTTACCATAGTTATCTCACATGCTTTTCTGTTCATAAGGTATTGTTCAACATTTTCTGGTTTTAGGTCAGAAATTAGGTTAAGCTAGACAAAACTCTGTTTTTTAGTTCTTGCTTTGGTAAATTTTGAGAAGTAAATGTGCAGATATCTTGCAGGACATCCCAGCTCATCATTCCTCCATAAAACAACCAACACAAGCTCACTTCTTATAGATCCTCTAGCTCATTCACCACATTTCGCCAATCTCCCCTAATTTCTGCATTGTTTTTCGATAAAGTTGTTTTCTTGCCATTTGAACAAATCCAACCATCTCCTTCCTCCTTGATCTTCCTTGACAAGTTATATACCCCTCAACACCTTCATCTAGCCTTCATTTCACTTTTCCCATAATTTTTCCACCTTCAAACCTCCAAAAACCACTTTCGCCCTCCTCCTGTAAATCCTCCTATAGAACCTCTTGTAGATCCCTTGCAGCCTCCTATAGAATTTCCGGTAAGTGATTTTTCGAAGTCTAATCGCAATGGAAGTCTTCAAAAGGGTACTAGGGGCTTCTTAGGACCTCTCCACACCTTCCTCACCATCTGCAAAAGCCAAATCCATCTTCCTTTGCCACTAAACCTCTGCACAGTCACAACCAGTCAAATCACGAGCATAATAGTTCCACATAAAAATACTCAAAAGTATGAAAAGATGATTTCTTCTCATTTCTCATTAGAAGTAGCTTGAATGAATGTAATTTACCTTTTCAATAGTAAATGGCACTCACCTCAATAGTTTCCATCTCTTTTCTTACAAAAGTAGGGTTAGTGAGTAAACTAGGGTTTTGCTAGGGTTTGCTAGGGTTTGCGTTTCATTTCAGTTTTCATTCTCTTTTTGCAAGTAGAATAGCCCCTATAGAGTTAATTTCCTTTCATCATTGTTAAATCTTCTTCTGGAAACTCATAGAAGTTAGCTTAAGCTCCTAGAAAACTTACGCCAAATGATCAAGTGACAGCCTGCAGTAAGAGCTACTACATCTGCATATAGCATCGTCACTTCCAAGTTTGTTACGAACTATTAGGTTGATAAAAGTAAAGAAGGAAGACCCAGGGTTTGTAGCATTATTGCTGAAATATTGGAGCTCACCATATATGGCATGAGTTATCCTCTCAATTGGGCTTTGAACATCAACATTCATTGTCTTGTTATCACCAAGGAAATAACCATGTTGAATCCGTCAACAAGACCCTTAAGAAAATGGTTCAATGCATGTTGAATAAACATAAGACCAACTGGAATTTAATTCTCTTCCCTGCTTTGTGGGCCTATAGAACTTTTGTCAAGACCACCACCAAGTTCACTCATTTCCACCTTATTTTAGAAGAGGAGGTAGTTTTACCAATCCAGTGTGAAATCCCTTCCCTTCACCTTTCCATCGAACTCATATTGTACACCCAAACTTTAGAACAATGACATATAATTCTTGAGCACACTTCCAAAGGTTGTTGTTTTGCGTTGCAAACTATCGAAGCAACCAAAAATTTCACCAAATCTCAGTATGACTGCAAAGTCCACCCTCGTACCTTCCATGAGGCTGACCTTGTTCTCATATATGATCAACCTCATGATGTCCTGTGATGTCGGAAGTTTGAAACATTGTGGATAGGGCCTTCTATCATCCATAAGTTCTTGGGTAAGGGGGCATACCTATTAGAGGATCCAAAAGGAAAAATCCTTCCCAAGTCTTCAACTACACTCTACCTCAAGAAATTTTACCAATATTATTTCCCATTGAAATCTGTGTATCTATTTCTTTCTTCTTTCATTTAGGTAGTTTGCATCTCCCACATTCTTAAACATTGTCTTTTTGCGTCTTTCAGATGAATCCATCATCCACACCTTATATAGGTTTTGTTGATGGTGCGCGTTTCTTCACTAAGAATCATTCCACTCGTTAGTCCACTACAATGGGATTTCCATTGGATTTTCCACCAATAACCAAGCCAAATATGATGTTATTATAGGTTTTTTAACCGATTCCCTTGACTGTCGCATCCATAAACTTCATGTTTGTATTGATTCTTTGCTACTTGTCATGCAATTGGATGGCATTTATCATGTGCATAATCTTGTCTTATTTAGTAAATATATACGAGTTAAGCTTTTGGTGCATGAATTTGAATCCATTTAATTCAATCATGTGCCTAGACCCCAGAATCACTAAGTAGATACCATTTGAAATAAAATTCTAAATTGGAATTTATCACATCTAAGAAGACATCCATAAATAAATGTTGAACCAAATTTGTCACACAAAAATGATGCATAATCACAAAATATGTATCACCATACAATGTTCTGATTCCACTACTCTAAATACATCCAACATGCTCACTAACATGTTATCATAACAAAAAATGGGGACCCACATGTCCCTATGCCTAATCATTATCACATGGAGATTCCCAAGCCAACAACTCCATTTCCCCAGCCCGTAGATCTCATATGCCTTGATCGGCCATCGCCATGCATCACACAATTCCTTGCCACTCCAATGGAAGACATGTACACTCATATATATAACAATATTCTATCTCATTCCACCCATGCTCTATCACCCTAGTAAGAAATATCTCACATCTATGTTAGAGATTCTTCAGTAGAGCACTGTCATCTAGTCTCTGTCGTGATGAGGCTCCCCCTTGATCTGTAGCTCATCCTGTGTATCTTGCCAGCCTCACTGGTGTTATATATACATACCACAAAGTTTATAAATCAATGTCATATACACATATTTTGTAAACTATAAATGCATCAAACATATAGCAAATTTCACTTACCATCTAGGCCCCATGCTTGTCTTGGTGGAAGTGGTAAGTTAGGATCCCCCTGATAGTTCATGTTGTTTTATGGATAACCATCTATGTATAGCGGCATTTAGTCCCAATGAGAGAAAAAATCATGTCAAGGCACTCGTTGACTCCCCCTCCACCTCCTCATCATAGTAGTTTCACCCGCCAGCGCACCTTTGGCTCCTCTGGGCCCCTATCACAGATCTAAACTCGAGGTTGCATAGTGCGGATCTTCTCAATAAAGAGTGAGCATAAAACTATTTGAAATGAATAGTTTTCATTGGTCCTCCATCTACATAATGTCAACTATCATTTCAATGACAAAAACATCATCTCGTTCCACCCATAGTAGGTCCCTCCCAACAAACTCTCCACCAGCATCATCTGCCCTCCAGTGATATGGTGAAGGGCATGGATACCATAGGTTCGTAACCCCACTGTGGCTATAGCTCATGTCTTAAGCCTCTACAAGTCACCAACCCAGATGTTCTTGCCCTTAGAATCACCACCCCATATACAATTACGCTTAACAAACTGATCAACATGCCACCCATGAGGTAACACTGGATGTATCTCCCCTACCATGCCCAAAGGGGGAAGTCCTGTGAGAAAGTATATGTCGTATGGTGAGCTCGATCCTATGCCCCTATACTACAAAGGCCTCATGATCTAGATCCAAATAACTCACCATCCTCGACAACAAGGGCTCGCCAAACCTCATCAAAGGGTTCTCTAAGACATTCAACATGCCATATCATGCGAATATCCCTCTCACTACTTGATTTACCTGAATCTTAGCACCAAGGGCCTCAAAATTGTGTTCTCACCATAATATCTTTAACTATACCATACATACAAGATACCATTATGTTTTTTCAGTCAAGAGTAAAAGGCATTCATGACATGGACTCAGCGTCATGTTTTAGCAAACCACTAGTCTTTTCCATCCTCTCAGCCGAGAAGGTAGTTGTTTCCCTCAAAAATGTGTTGGACGCACTTGTCTACCCCATTTTTGTGCTCAAGAGTGAAAAGTAGGCCCCCAAAAGTGTTTTTCAACCATGAGGATGAGCAGGGTTCCCTCGCAAAGAGTTGAAGCCCTAATCTAAAAATCTAATCCACTAAAAATGGTGAGTATGGCCAGGCCACCTATCTCAAACTTGCAAATCTTGATTCTAGCTATAGGTTTGTCCACTACAATCTCCAAATTATTTAGGGCCTTCTCCTCCTCTCCAAATTCTCAACAAATCACTATGCAAATGCACTAGATTTGGTGGAAAAAGCCATTTTATAAGAAAAATCCTAGTTTTTTTTGTTGTCCATTACGACCAATCTGTAGCTCAGTTTGATGAACCGTCAACACCATTGGAAAGCTCTCATTGAGTTATATTATAGGTCTCTCTTTGTTTTTGGGTATTTCAAAATTCACTTGAAAGCCACTTTTTCCATGAGGTCTCCCTTTGCCACCTCTTAAAACTGAATCTCTTCATTTGAGACAACCTTACTGTGGTATCAATTTACCTTTGCACTGGTTGACTCACATGTTGATTTTCACCATGAGTAACCCCTATTTAGTCATGTTTTCATGGTCCCCTATAGGCTTGTCCCATGTGGCAACATCATTGTGTCACCCTTCTTCAGAGCATCCGATATATGCCACCCTTGTATTTGTGCAGTCTATTCTGAGTCTCGTTTAGTCCTGTTATAGCATTTCATTTGTTGTCATGTCACATTTCTCCAAATTTACCATTTTTGAACCCATTTCTTCTACTATGTCTTTGTCAAACCCATGTTTGAGTCAATGAATATCCCCTCCAGAATCAAGTCATTCACTACTAGGTCAACCATTTTTACTATGCTCCGACAAGGGAAGTCGTCAGTGTGCCACTCATTCTGTTTGCTTCCATCATAATCACTGTTGTCACTCCATTGGTCACTCTACTATGTTCCCTGATGCCTTTGTTAAGGATTCCTCATTACCTTAACTTTGGTGGGCTCTCTTCTATCAACCTTAGTGCATTTATTCCTGAAGAGTAGTCTAGAGTGTAGTTTACCTTGGTTCCATATTCCATATTTGTTCAGTGCCTCAAACAAAGAAAAGGGACTCATTATCACCCTTTGACTTGGATGTTTATGATGTGCTCGACATAAATTCATTATCGTGTGATTCGGATTTGTACACTTGTGGGTTCCATGATGCAGATGATTGTCCCAGTGATTCCTAGGTATGTGTGAGTTGTTTTAGACCTCAAGAGGGGGTGCCCCTCAAGGTAGTTGATGGGCCTGTAAATTAGACATAAATTAAGGCCCGTGCTTTTAAATTAAACATAAATTAAAGCCCATATAAATATCATTCATCATAATAAACCTCTCTTTTTGCATTAGATAATGTATTTTTAACTTTAATATGTTCATTAGGAAGGTTTATGAATAATTGCATTTTTGTTCCTAATATTATTTATTTTTGTGGAATATTATGAGAATATTGGGCAGATTATGAAGATTTGGAGGAGGAGATGATTTAGGGACCTTCTCCATACTATATAAGGATCAATATTAAACAATAAATCAACAAGATATTATGGAATTATGACACAGGTTGTGGAACTCTAATGATTGAAAAAAAATCTAGGATTGTGTTCCCTACCATTTAATGCAGATTCTTAGTATTGGGAACTAGATCCACTAATGAAGGGATTTTGGTGGGGAAAACCTCCTCCTTTCATGGGGAATGATTTGTAATCATTTTTTACAAGTACTAAGTCATATTTTCCTCTAGGGGATATTTTTATTAGTCTTCTTGTGGACAGAACTTGTATTTTTGTAGCTCCATTGTATTTTCTTGTAGGGATGTAATTGTATTGATGAAAATAATGAAGATTGGTGTCATGTTCAGCTTCTAAATCTTGTTCTCCTCCATAGGAATCAGAATTTCCTTGAGCTTGACCAAATTAGGAGCCTCGGATCCCTTTTGTATCATTTATTTTTATTCTCTTCAGTTCTTATTCAAATGCATCTCTTGTTCTTGTTTCTTTCTATGTTGCATTTAGTATTAATGATTTCTTGTTGTAGGATTGGGTTAAATGGTTGATGTAAGTTATTTTGTAGGATAAAAAGCATCATTTCATCATTGGGAAATATTTTTAAGGTCATAGCAATCATTGAGCTACTTGGATTAGTTTTCTTATTCACAAATCTAGATTTCTGGAACTCCTTTGTAGCAAAGAACAATAAATTTATGCGATTTTTTAGAGCATGCTAATGAGCTTCAATCAAGTTAATTCCACTTGAATTATATCACCAAAAGAATGTATTTAATAAAAAAAATTACCCCATTTCATTTGCACTTTATTAGGTTAGGCATTTGATAGATTTTCTAGCTCACTAGTTCTCGAATTTCTGGATTTTAGACTAGTAATTTTTTGTTATTTAATAAATCATTCCCATCTATAGATGAATTTTTGGATAGATGCAGACAATAATGTGTGTTGTTTCCAGAGATTCTACATTTAAAGGAGACCTCATCTCGCTTGCCTCATCCAACCCTCATCCCCATGTCGCCAAAATCCACAACAATCTCAATCTAAATTCCTGTTTTGTAAGAAAAAATTTCCATTTCCATTGAGCAAATATACCCATCTTAAAGCCCATGCTTGAGCATTAGGTAGTGTACAACACCTCCATGCCTTATTATTCTACTATCCACCTTTCCAAATCTCCATTCCACCTTCTTGACCATTTCCTAAGCTTTCAACTTGTTCTTGTAATAAAATAGGGGATCCTGTAGGAAGTAGTACATCTTGTAGGAAATCATGTAATGGCCTATTTTGAGCATGATTTGAGAAAAATCATCATTTACGCTAGGATTAGGCCTCTAATTGACCTCCAAGCCATCAAAAACATTGTACCCCTCTTCTCCACACCTGTCTACCCTACCAAAGAAAAAGGAAAGATTAGCATTTGCATTTACAAAATGAGAAGAGAAAGAAAAATATTTCTTTTTATTTCTTAAGTAGCACATGCATGCAATAGTTAATATTCCCTAGATCGGATTCCATGCTCATTTAGTTTAAATTGTCACATGTGATAAATAGGTTTGATTTAGGTTTATTTTACATTTAGTTGATGATCTTTATGCAATTAGAATATGTTTGTTTCCTTGTACATTATTTCTTACAATAGGTTAGGGTTTCTATTTCAAGCAATGTATTTTCTGCAATTAGTTTGGGATTTTATCATAGTACATGCACTCCATTACATCATGACAAAAAAGGAAGGACACATTGTGTGTTGAAAATATAGTGTCAATACCTCTTAAGTTTATACAAACCCAGTGTTGATAATTAAAGTCGGCAGCCTTGGGAGTTGTAACATTATTGTTGCAATACCAAGGCTCATCACCCTTTGGCATCATTTCTAGGGGGGTGTCGAATTATGCATTGTTTTCTTCCCTAGTTGATTCATTTTTTTATTTTTATTTTTTACAAAAACAAACAAAATATATATTTGAATTAGGCATATTTCATTTCAAAAATAGAAAAGTGCATTGCATTAGTGTTTTCATTCAATCATAAAAACAAAAAATTCTTCCAACACCAACCACCCCTCCCCCCAGCCCCCCCATTTGATCACATGCTGTAGTAAGAGCTACATCACCATCCACTTTTGCAGGTACAAGAAGAAGATATGGAAAATAATGTAGAAGAAATGGATGGAGATGATGACAATGATGAAGATCCTCTCAAATTTCCCATTCAAGATATTGACGGTAGTGTGCACATGAAGAACATCCCTGCATCTTTTCTTCGAAAATTTCATGGTCTAAGGTCAAAGGATCTAGAAGCCTTTCTGATTAAATTTGAAATTGTTTGTAGATCTTATGGTTACTTAATAAAAACTCAAAAACATAGATTGTTTCCTACAACATTGAAGGATAGAGCCCTTAAATGGTTCATGAGTTTGGGGATTAATTCAAGAAGATCATGAGCGATATGAAAAATATATTTGTAGAAAAATATAAACATCATGATCTTAAAGGAGAAATGTTTATAATGAATCAAAGAGACGATGAGAGTCTAGAGGATCTAATAGAGAGGTTCATGTATAATGTTAAGAGGGAAAAACTACATCATTTAGGATCCAACACACTAAAAACCCTCTTACTTAGAACAATTAGGGATGAGTGGATTGATCTCCTTGATCTCAAGAGTGGAGGTGATGTATACCAACTATCATTTGAAGAAATTTGTGAAACATGCAAACACATATCAAGAGGAAGGGAAAGAGTAAGTAAATCAACATCAAGATCGGTAAGTCAAGCTAAAATTTCTTTATAAATTTAAAACAAAAATTCTTAGCAATCTAAGTGAGCAAGTAGAAATGTTAAGAATTCAAAATGAGAAAAAATAAGATGTTGATATTTGTGTCATCCATGCAAAATCACATGATGTTAAATATTTCCCCTCATTATAAAGGTTGAAGGAAGTTTACCAATAGGAAAATGGAACAAGTCAATTACCAATGCAACTATGTTATGTAGCTCCAAGAGTACCATGACAACCTATTCAACCTAGTATGATGCAAGACCCTAATTCACAATTTCACGCTTATGCACATGCATCTCAAAATACCACAATGTTTATAAATCAATGCAATATACACATACTTCGTAAACTATAAATTCATCAAATATATAGAAAATTCCACTTACCATCTAGTCCCCATGCTTGTCTTGGTGGAAGTGGTAAGTTAGGATCCCCCTGATAGTTCATGTTGTTTTATGGATAACCATCTATGTATAGTGGCATTTAGTCCCAATGAGAGAAGAAATCATGTCAAGGCACTCGTTGACTCCCCCTCCACCTCCTCATCATATTAGTTTCACCCACCAGCGCACCTTTGGATCCTCTGGGCCCCTATCACAGATCTAAACTTGAGGTTGCATAGTGCGGATCTTCTCAATAAAGAGTGAGCATAAAACTATTTGAAATGAATAGTTTTCATTGGTCCTCCATCTACATAATGTCAACTGTCATTTCAATGACAAAAACATCATCTCGTTCCACCCATAGTAGGTCCCTTCCAACAAACTCTCCACCAGCATCATCTGCCCTCCAGTGATATGGTGAAGGGCATGGATACCATAGGTTCATAACCCCATTGTGGCTATGACTCATGTCTTAAGCCTCTACAAGTCATCAACCCAGATGTTCCTGCCCTTAGAATCACCACCCCATATACAATTATGCTTAACAAACTGATCAACATGCCACCCATGAGGTAACACTGGATGTATCTCCCCTACCACGCCCAAAGGGGGAAGTCCTATCACAAAGTATATATCGTATGGTGAGCTCGATCCTATACCCCTATACTACAAAGGCCTCATGATCTAGATGCCAATAACTCACTATCCTCGACAACAAAGGCTCCCCAACCCTCATCAAAGGGTTCTCTAAGACATTCAACATGCCATATCATGCGAGCATCCCTCTCACTACTTGATTTACCTGAATCTTAGCACCAAGGGCCTAAAAATTGTGTTTTGACCATAATATCTTTAACTATACCATACATACAAGATACCATTATGTTTTTCAGTCAAGAGTAAAAGTCATTCATGACCTGGACTCAGCTTCATGTTTTAGCAAACCACTAGTCTTTTCCATCCTCTCAGCGCAGACGGTAGTTTTTTCCCTCAAACATGTGTTGGACGCACTTGTCGGCCCCATTTTTGTGCTCAAGAGTGAAAATTAGGCCCCCAAAAGTGTTTTTCAACCATGAGGATGACAGGGGTCCCTCGCAAAGAGTTGAAGCCCTAATCTAAAAATCTAATCCACCAAAAATTATGAGTATGGCTCGGCCACCTATCTCAAACTTGCAAATCTTGATTCTAGCTATAGGTTTGTCCACTACAATCTCCAAATTATTTAGGGCCTTCTCCTCCTCTCCAAATTCTCAACAACTCACTATGCAAATGCACTAGATTTGGTGGAAAAAGCCATTTTATAAGAAAAATCCTAGTTTTTTTTGTTGTCCATTACGACCAATCTATAGCTCAGTTTGATGAACCGTCAATACCATTGGAAAGCTCTCATTGAGTTATATTATATGTCTCTCTTTGTTTTTGGGTATTTCAAAATTCACTTGAAAGCCACGTTTTCCATGAGGTCTCCCTTTGCCACCTCTTAAAACTGAGTCTCTTCATTTGAGACAACCCTACTGTGGTATCACTTTACCTTTGCACTGGTTGACTCACATGTTGATTTTCACCATGAGTAACCCCTACGTCCCCTATAGGCTTGTCCCATGTGGCAACATCATTGTGTCACCCTTCTTCAGAGCATTTGATATGTGCCACCCTTGTATTTGTGGAGTCTATTCCGAGTCTCCTTTAGTCCTGTTATAGCATTTCATTTGTCGTCATGTCACATTTCTCCAAATTTACTCATTTTTGAATCCATTTCTTCTACTATGTCTTTGTCAAACCCACATTTGAGTCAATGAATATCCCCTCTAGAATCAAGTCATTCACTACCAGGTCAACCATTTTTACTATGCTCTGACAAGGGAAGTCGTCAGTGTGCCACTCATTCTGTTTGCTTCCATCATAATCCCTGTTGTCACTCCATTGGTCACTCTACTATGTTCCCTGATGCCTTTGTTAAGGATTCCTCATTGCCTTAACTTTGGTGGGCTCTCTTCTATCAACCGTAGTGCATTTATTCCCGAAGAGTAGTCTAGAGTGTAGTTTACCTTGGTTCCATATTCCATATTTGTTCAGTGCCTCAAACAAAGAAAAGGGACTCATTATCACCCTTTGACTTGGAATTTTATGATGTGCTCAACATAAATTCCTTATCATGTGATTCGGATTTGTACACTTGTGGGCTCCATGATGCAGATGATTGTCCTAGTGATTCCTCGGTATGTGTGAGTTGTTTTAGACCTCAAGAGGGGGTGGCCCTCAAGGTAGTTGATGGGCCTGTAAATTAGACATAAATTAAGGCCCATACATTTATATTAAACATAAATTAAAGCCCATCTAAATATCCTTCATCATAATAAACCTCTCTTTTTGCATTAGATAATGTATTTTAAACTTTAATATGTTCATTAGGAAGGTTTATGAATAATTGCATTTTTTTTCCTAATATTATTTATTTTTGTGGAATATTATGAGAATATTGGGAAGATTATGAAGATTGGGAGGAGGAGATGATTTAGGGACCCTATCCCTACTATAGAAGGATCAATATTAAATAATAAATCAACAAGATATTATGGAATTATGACACAGGTTGTGGAACTCTAATGATTGAAAAAAAATCTAGGAATGTGTTGCCTGCCATTTAATGCAGATTCTTAGTATTGGGAACTAGATCCACTAATGAAGGGATTTTGTTGGGGAAAACCTCCTCCTTTCATGGGGAATGATTTTTAATCATTTCTTACAAGTACTATGTCAAATTTTCCTCTAGGGGATATTTTTATTAGTCTTCTTGTGGAGAGAACTTGTATTTTTGTAGCTCCATTGTATTTTCTTGTAGGGATGTAATTGTATTGATGAAAATAATGAATATTGGTGTCATGTTCAGCTTCTAAATCTTGTTCTCCTCCATAGGAATCTGAATTTCCTTGGGCTTGACCAAATTAGGAGCCTTAGATCCCTTTTGTATCATTTTTTTTTATTCTTTTCACTTCTTATTCAAATGCATCTCATGTTCTTGTTTCTTTCTATTTTTGCATTTAGTATTATTGATTTCTTGTTGTAGGATTGGGTTAAATGGTTGATGTAAGTTATTTTGTAGGATAAAAAGCATCATTTCATCACTGGGAAATATTTTTAAGGTTGTAGTAATCATTGAGCTACTTGGATTAGTTTTCTTATTCACAAATCTAGATTTTTGGAACTCCTTTGTAGCAAAGAACAATAAATTTATGTGAATTTTTAGAGCATGCTAATGAGCCTCAATCAAGTCAATTCCACTTGAATTATATCACCAAAATAATCTATATAATAAAAAAATTTACCCCATTTCATTTTCACTTTATTAGGTTAGGCATTTGATAGATTTGCTAGCTCACTAGTTCTCGAATTTCTGGATTTTAGACTAGTATTTTTTTGTTATTTAATAAATCATTCCCATCTATAGATGAATTTTTGGATAGATGCAGACAATAATGTGTGTTTTTTCCAGAGATTCTACATTTCAAGGAGACCTCATCTCGCTTGCCTCATTCAACCATCATCCCCATGTCACCAAAATCCACTAAAATCTCAATCTAAATTCTTGTTTTATAAGAAAAAATTTCCATTTCCATTGAGCAAATATACCCATCTTAAAGCCCATGCTTGAGCATTAGGTAGTGTACAACACCTCTATGCCTTATTATTCTACTATGCACCTTTCCAAATCTCCATTCCACCTTCTTGACCACTTCCTAAGCTTTCAGCTTGTTCTTGTAATAAAATAGGGGATCCTGTAGGAAGTAGTACATCTTGTAGGAAACCATGTAATGGCCTATTTTGAGCCTGATTTGAGAAAAATCATCATTTACGCTAGGATTAGGCCTCTAATTGACCTCCAAGCCATCAAAACCATTGTACCCCTCTTCCTCCACACCTGTCTACCCTACCAAAGAAAAAGGAAAGATTAGCATTTGCATTTACAAAATGAGAAGGGAAAGAAAAATATTTCTTTTTATTTCTTAAGTAGCACATGGATGCAACAGTTAATATTCCCTAGATCGGATTCCATGCTCATTTAGTTTAAATCGTCACATGTGATAAATATGTTTGATTTAGGTTTATTTTACATTTAGTTCATGATCTTTATGCAATTAGAATATGTTTCTTTCATTGTACATTATTTCTTACAATAGGTTAGGGTTTCTATTTCGAGCAATGTATTTTCTGCAATTAGTTTGGGATTTGATCATAGTACATGCACTCCATTACATCATGACAAAAAAGGAAGGACACATTGTGTGTTGCAAATATAGTGTCAATACCTCTTAAGTTTATACAAACCCAGTGTTGATAATTAAAGTCGGCAACCTTGGGAGTTGTAACATTATTGTTGCAATACCAAGGCTCATCACCCTTTGGCATCATTTCTAGGGAGGTGTCGAATTATGCATTGTTTTCTTCGCTAGTTGATTCCTTTTTTTTTTTCGCAAAAACAAAAAAATTTATATTTGAATTAGGCATATTTCATTTCAAAAATAGAAAGGTGCATTGCATTAGTGCTTTCATTCAATCATAAAAAAAAAATTCTCCAACACCAACCCACCCCCCCCCCATTTGATCACATGGTGTAGTAAGAGCTACATCACCATCCACTTTTGTAGGTACAAGAAGAAGATATGGAAAATAATGTAGAAGAAATGGATGGAGATGATGACAATGATGAAGATCCTCTCAAATTTCCCATTCAAGATATTGACGGTAGTGTGCACATGAAGAACATCCATGCATCTTTTCTTCGAAAATTTCATGGTCTAAGGTCAAAGGATCTAGCAGCCTTTCTGATTAAATTTGAAATTGTTTGTAGATCTTATGGTTACTTAATAAAAACTCAAAAACTTAGATTGTTTCCTACAACATTGAAGGATAGAGCCCTTAAATGGTTCATGAGTTTGGGGATTAATTCAAGAAGATCATGAGCGATATGAAAAATATATTTGTAGAAAAATATAAAGATCATGATCTTAAAGGAGAAATGTTTATAAGGAATCAAAGAGACGATGAGAGCCTAGAGGATCTAATAGAGAGGTTCATGTATAATGTTAAGAGGGAAAAACTACATCATTTAGGATCCAACACACTAAAAACCCTCTTACTTAGAACAATTAGGGATGAGTGGATTGATCTCCTTGATCTCAAGAGTAGAGGTGATGTATACCAATTATCATTTGAAGAAATTTGTGAAACATGCAAACACATATCAAGAGGAAGGGAAAGAGTAAGTAAATCAACATCAAGATCGGTAAGTCAAGCTAAAATTTCTTTATAAATTTAAAACAAAAATTCTTAGCAATCTAAGTGAGAAAGTAGAAATGTTAAGAATTCAAAATGAGAAAAAATAAGATGTTGATATTTGTGTCATCCATGCAAAATCACATGATGTTAAATATTTCCCCTCATTATAAAGGTTGAAGGAAGTTTACCAATAGGACAATGGAACAAGTCAATTACCAATGCAGCTATGTTATGTAGCTCCAAGAGTACCATGACAACCTATTCAACCTAGTATGATGCAAGACCCTAATTCACAATTTCAAGCTTATGCACATCCATCTCAAAATAATTGGAAAACACCCTTCCCTTGGCAACATTACCATCTCAACCCCAAAACCAATCTTGGAAACAAGGTTGGCAACGAACTTATGGGATCCATGTACAATATCCTCAATATTTTCCTCAATATCCTCCATACCCAACTCCATGTTGTCCCTACCATTCACCTCTACCACAACAACAACCCCAACCACATCCAAAAATATTCATCTCAGCTTTGGAAGAATATTAAAAAAAAAAGATTATGTTGATGCCATTGGAGGACAACATGCAAAAAAGAAGGATTCAAAATAGAAGATCAAAATATCATGGGCTACACTTTATCAACAACAGACGGCAAAATCAGAGATTGAATAATCTCCCTCATGGTTACCATCAAATCCTCCATGTGTTCAAGAGAACGATAATAAAAAATAGGAATATTTGAAGGTCACAGAAGAAGAAGACATCCAAGATGATCCAAATCATCAAGTGGACCAGCGGCATCACAACTATATTGAAATATGCTTCTAGACAGTCATTAAGTTACAATAACACTCTCTTCTTCAACTGTGCTTGATCCATTCAAAGTCAAATCATTTGGTCCCTGAAATCTACGTGCATCTCAAATCATATATTGCAAGCCTACACATTAGTTTATATGTCATCTTGATGTGCACATGGCTCCATTGAAAGTATTCTTATACTTGAAAGTAATTTTGTTTTTCAAGTAGGGTAGGGTAGAAAAAAATGAAAAATAAGGGGAAAAAATAAAATCTCAGGTGAAAACCTCCTTTGAGGTGCCTGAGATCAGCTCATTGATTTAAAGCCTCCATGAGGTTGTAAATGGGTTGGGGAAAAAAGAAAAAAGAGAGAAAAAGAAAGGATCCTAGGTGAGACCCTCCTTTGAGGCGCTTAGGTAGACCTACTAATTGAAAACCTCATTGAGGTGGCTAGTAGGCCTAGAAGAAAAGAAGAGAAAAAGTAAAAAAAAATATGTGCTCCATGTATCTCTCTGATGAATGTGGGTGCGCTCCAACATCTACAAGCAACAAAAACAAGTTGGCACCAACAAAAGAAAAAATAGGCCAGATCTAGTCAAAGGAAGTCAAAGTTTGACTTTCTTCTCCTTTGCTCAAATGCTCCAACATGACCAAGGACATGCAAATCCATCACACTCATCTATTTTCACCATCCACTCATCATTTCCAAGCTTCTACCCCTCATTTTCCTTGTTGTCCTAAAAATCTACAGGAATTCTCTTTTATACTACAAGAAACAACAATACATAGAGCATAAAACTATTTGTGCCACATCTTGGAAACCATGAATCCATTTGTGAAGATGTTTTAGAGGGAGATGCATATGAATGATGGTAATATACTCAAGCAATTTCAGCAAATTCCAATTCATATCTTTTGAGAAATCAACCTTGATCACCTACAACCATTTTTGAGTTTTCTCGATATTCGTGCATCAATTTAAAAATATCTTTCATGTGAAGATGCATATGAATGATGGTAACATGCCTAAGAAATTTTAGCAAATTCCAAAGCATGGTTTCCAATTAATCAGCCTCCATCACCTTTGACCATTTTTAGTTTTTCTCAAGATTCATGCATTCATTGGACAAGATTTTTTTTATGGGTAGGTGTAATGATTATCGAAACATGCTTAGAAACTTTTAGGTCAATGCATTCTAATGTTTGGGAGATATAGAAAAAACAAGTCTGCTATAAGAGGTTTTCCTAAATTACTACAAGATCTCTACAGGAAGGCCGAGAAGAAGCGACAAGAGGCAATATGATAGAGAAATGGGTCAAAAGGTTAGGTATTCTTTAGGGAAGGTTGATATAGGTCCCCTAACACCGACATCTCAACAAGAAGATAACACATCAACAAAATGAGATCATTAAAAAACAAAAGGGTAGTCAAGAAGATGTACCTGAGTCATTAGCAGAACAACAACATCAAGTTAGCAACAACATTCATGTGTCTCCAACAACCATTAGGTAGGTACAGGTATGCAATATTCTTGACCTCTTCTCTTGAGAATATTATAGTTAGAAGTTTGTTGTCAATGCATGTGAGATGATGTTTTATAAGATAAGGATTGGTCAGCGGTCTCAACCACCTTCAACTAGTTAATTCCATCTCACACTTTCACTCATGCAATGTGGAAAAGTCAAATTATGAAGGGTGATGATTTCAAGGAATGGGGACAACAATTAAAACAAGAAATTTTTGCAAAGGCCAAGTCACCATAGCACTCAAAACCCTCCATCCCCTTCATATTCACTATCTATCCATCATTCATCCATCCTATTTCATAATTTCAAGAGCAAACCTTACACTCTATCTCACCCTAAAAATTTCTTGAAAAAAATAAACATAGCATCCTCCCCATTTTCACAAACCTAGACTACTCCCTCTCAGCCCTAACATCATTGTCCAAACCCTCTATATGATCTCTCATCACTCACATATAGTTAAAATACTTTTGAAATAGAAGGAGTGGCTGCTACAGGAAGACAAAATGTTTCTACAAGAAGAAAGAAAGGAGCAAATGATGCTAAAACCAAAAAAAAAGGTAGCGCCTAAGAGAGACCTAATCAAAATAGAAAACTCCAAGGCCATTAGGAAATCATCTAGGCCACAAAATAAAGGAAGAGGGCAAGCTAATGGTCTAAATAAACAATGATTTTCCATGCAAAAATATATATTTTGGGCTTGTACTTGTAGAAATTACAACCAATATTCTTAAGAGAAAGGACTGGGGAATGCAAAAGAGAGAGGCCACGAGGGCCATGAATGAGGCACAATGAGGTCACTAAGTTGTTCAGAGGATGAGCAACACTTTCAGCAGGGGAGTATGATTGGCCTCTAAATTAGACATAAATTAAAGCCCATGCCTCTAAATTAAACATAAATTAAGGCCCATCTAACTGTCCCTCGGCATATTAAAACTCTCTTTTTGCATTAGAGAATGTGTTTTTAACTTTAATATGTTCATTTGTAAGGTTATGAATAATTACATATTTGTGCCTAATATTATTTATTTTTGTGGAATAATATGAGAACATTGGGTAGACTATGAAGATTTGGAGGAGGAGATAATTTAGGGATTTTATTCCTATTATAGGAGGATCGATATTACATAGTAAATCAACAAGATATTATGGAATTTTGTCATAGATTGTAGAACTCCAATGATTGAGAAAATCTAGGAATGGGTTTCCTGCCATTTAATGAAAATTCCTAGTATTGGGAATCAAATCCACTAATCAAGGGATTTTGATGGGGAAAGATTCCTAATTCATGGGGAATGATTCCTAATTATTTTTTTGTAAGTACCAAGTCAAATTTTCGTCTAGGGGCTATTTTTATTAGTCTTCCTGTGGAGAGAACTCATATTTTTGCAACTCCATTATATTTTCTTGCAGGGATGTAATCGTATTGATGAAAATAATCAATATTGATGTCATGTTCAGATTCTAAATCTTGTTCTTCTCTATAGGAATATGATTTTCCTTGGTCTTGGCCATCCCAAGAGCCTCAGAGCCCTTTTGTACCATTTTTTTTATTCTTTCACTTATTATTCACATGCATCTGTTGTTCTTGTTTCTTTCTATTTTTGCATTTAGCATTAATGATTTCTTGTTGTAGGATTGGGTTAAATGGTTGGTATAAGTTCTTTTGCAAGACCACAAGCATCGATTCATCGTTGGAAAATCTTTCGAAGGTCAAAGTAATCATTGAGCTACTTGGATTAGTTTTCTTATTGCCAAATCTAGATTTCTTGAACTCCTTTGTAGCAAAGAACATTAGATTTATGATATTTTTTAGAGAATGCTAATGAGCTTAAATCAGGTTTATTCCACATTCATTAGATCACAAAAAAAATATATTTAACAACAAAATCTACGCCATTGAATTTTCACTTGATTAGGTTAGGTATTCGATAGATTTACTAGCTCACTAGTTCTCGAATTTTTGGATTTTAGACTAGTAATTTTACCCTTTTTAATAAATATTTCCTTTCTATAAATGAATTTGTGGATATATGAAGAAAATAATGTGTGTTGTTGCAGCTCGCCTCATCCAAGCCTCATACTCATGTCACCAAAATCCAATTAAATATCAATCTGAATTCTTGTTTTATAAGCAAAAATTGCCATCTCCATTTAGCAAATCTACCCATCTTAAATCCCTTTCTTGAGTTCTCGGTAGTGTCCACTACCTCCATGCCCTATTATTCCATTATCCACCTTTCCCAAGATCCATTCCACCACCTAAACCACTTCATAATCCTTCGGTATGTTCTTTTAATAAAACAGGGGACCCTATAGGAACTAGTACATCCTGTAGGAAATCATGTAGCAGCCTGTTTTCAACCTGAATTGAGAAAAATCATTGTTTAAGCTAGGATTAGGCCTCTACTTGACCTCCAAGCCATCAAAACCATGGTACCCCTCTTCCTGCACACCTGTCTCCCCTACCAAAGAAGAAGGAAAGATTAGCATTTGCATTTATAAAATGAAAAGATAAAGAAAAATAGCTCTTTTGATTTATTAATTAGCACATAAATGCAATAGTTAATGCTCCCTAGATCAGATTCCATGCTCAGTTAGTTTAAATCACCACATGTGATAAATAGGGTTGAGTTAGGTTTCTTTTACATTTATTTCATGATCTTTATGCAATTAGAATATGTTTCTTTCCTTGTACTTTATTTCTGGCAATAGGTTAGCTTTTCCATTTCGAGCATTTCATTTTCTGCAATTAACTTAGGATTTGATTTTAGTACATGCACTCCATTACATCATGACAACAAAGGAAGGACACATTTTATGTTGGACATATAGCGTTGATACCTCTTAAGTTTGTACAAACCCCAGGTTGATAATTAAAGTCAGTAGCCTTGGGAGTTGCAACATTCTTGTTGCAATATTGAGGCTCATCAGTAGCCCCTCACATGATCGAATGACCTTAGATGTTGATCTAGCATCCAATGCAATTTTACAAATGTGATGGGTTCAGTTTCCATTTCTTGCAACGCCCACAACATGCATGTCTCTTTCAGGTGATCCATTCAGATCTTCAAAGCCCTTTCCTATTCAGTAGCACTTCCTTGGTTGTGATACCCCTTTGGCATGTCAACTTGAGGGGCATTATGCATCATGTACATAGATGTTATTATATTCAGTCATGGACTATCTTTTTCTAGGAACATTATGTATATGGGATCCATTATATTATTTCCTAGTCAGTTGATGCTTGTGTACCATGTATCATATATCATGTACTTTGTAGCTCAATCCCACATTGTTGGGCTCATCATAGTTCTTTGTACACATTTATTTGGGCGGGTATGGGTATGCCTCCCCTGCCTGATTTGAGATATGTATTATCACATAAAAGAAGACTTCTATCAGTTTAGTAGGTCTCGTCGCCTCCATTATTTGTCCGTGCTTGAATTCAATTCTCTCTCAGTTTGAATCCCCTTTTTGGGGTCTTGTGGAAGTGTAATCTACAACGCATTTTGGTCATACAATTTTCTCCTAACACTCCTATGTGTGGGGGAAATCTGTTATCACCAAAAAAAGATCACCTAGGCATTTCTAACTAGGTGGATCAAATTAAAACATATCGATTAAATTTTACCATAGTAAAATCACCTTCATTTTGGAAAATAATTTCGTAAACCATTTTTATTTAAGAAAAATGATTTAAATAAAAACCGCATGAGAATAATTAGATAAATCAATATTTATTTAATTTTCTCTATGAATAATTATTAAATAATTATTCCTTGTCACATTTTACTAAATCCCTGAGGAATATTTAAGTAAATCACTATTTATTTAATTTTCCTTATTTCTATTATTAGAATAACTATTAAGTCACCATTTAATAATTATTTTGATTTCAAACCTTTCTTAATTCTAGCAAAATAATTAATAATTATTGTTTTTGTTAATTATTTCTAAATAAAGGTACTTAACCATTTTAAATATCTTTTCCCTCTCCAATAAATATAATAAAGTATTCCAAGAAATTAGATCCGAATTTGGTTAATATTATTTAATTACGTCGTAAGCCGTTTCACTCTGAAATGAACTCCCCCAAATGCCCTTCTGTCCTAATCGTAGCCGTTAGATATTTTGTTAGACGATTCAACAAAAATCAGCCGTCTAATTTAATAAAAAAATGTTTTAAAACATTAAAATACCCTTAAAAGTAACTCCGCTCGACATCTATGCGCTTTTTACGGAGGAGTTACAGGTAGAGTCCATTTGAATTCTTAGTGGAGTTTATGGTTCTCCTTAGATCTTCGATAGCATCCAGACTGCCGTAGTTAGCTACGAGACTCAGGGAGTCCATTACAGAAACAATACTAGCTACATCAAAACTACAAGAACAATTCTCTCCGTTCCACATCTATGCATAGAGCAGTTTATTGATTGTCTTGGCATCTCACAGCGATGAATAATGTGGCTTGGTGGTGTATGCTTGCAGCTTGATTTACATGCTTTTCTCTCTCTTGGTGATTTTCTAAAAGGTATTTGTTTCGGTGGCACAGATCTTTTGTAGTAATTGTTTGGAGTGGGAACGGGTGGAGAAAAATTCATCTGCATTCGTGGGCTTTGGAAACAAATCCATTGTCAAGCTTTTGTAATGTTGTATAGAATATTATCTTAAAAAGGAGGCAATAATTACCTTAATTTTTTAAAATCTTAACAGAATTTCTGTTGCCTTTATGGTAGTCTTTCTGATCCATCGGCTTAATTTAATTTGATTTGTAGGCATTCTTTCTTTTGTTAACATAGATCTGTAATTCTAGATAGAGTAGGGGAGAGTTTTCCTCAACAAACTTCTTGCTAGCATCAGATAGGTTTGACGTTAGAACTATATTGCTTATATTTCCTCATCTCTTGTAACATTTCTATGTATGGTTATGTCGTATGGTATGTAATTTTCTTGATGTAGCGTGGCAAAACTGCTCTACATGGTAATATTTTGGACTTGTGTGAATGGCACATGGATCTATTGCATTATTTTTCTTTGTCGGGATGTGTGCTGAAAAGTTGAGTATGTTGTTCATCTGCAATGTTACTAATGGCACTTAGTTTTCATATGTGTTATGTCATGATTGCACATGAAAAGTGAGAAAATTGCTGCAAAAATTTAGTTGCTGGTGGAGTTTAAATGCCACACCTATTTGTCCTTAGAAAAATAATCATGGGTTATTTTACAACTATTTCTTTAGTCAACAAACAAGGATTTTATTAATATACAGAAGAAAGCACTTAGCCTTGATTTTCAATCACAAAATTATGGGCTTTAGTTTAGATCTTGGATCCTAGTTTTGTAGTTCAGAAATAAAATATTCCTGGGCCATATCCGTGTTTGCAGTGGCTCAAAAGACAGATAAGGGGAAACCAAAAAATAGGTGTGACTTTCAGATCATCAGCTTCTACCAGATTTATCTATTAAAATTCCCTATTGGTGTGTTTATTAGCTAGTCTTCTCCAAGAAAAAAGTACTAAGATGAACTGGATTACTTAAGCTTAGATTTTCCTAAATATTGCTAACTAACAGGTATCAGAAAATAAAAGTATGTAACCAGATTCAATCCTGGAGGGAGGAGTCACTGGTGTGGTGCTGGCTTTCCCAGGTTCCAGCTTTCCATCTCCATTGAATCCACAACTTGGTGACTTATCCCCAGAGAACAGTTGATCCCCACCTTGGCCAAAATGTATTGTGTCATAATCCTTGTATCTTCTATGATGAGTTCAATGGACTGGGGCATGGTCTACATTCTCTCGTGGGCTGCTTGTTGTGAAACCCCTCCCCTGTAAAAGCAACTTCGTTAGTCATCTACATCAACATCAACATTTCTATTATCATGTCAATAAATAGTCTTCCCTACACCCACCTCCTCACCCAGTCAACTTTCCTTTCTATTCTCATATCTAAGAAGGAGATGTGATGTTATAATTAATGTGCCTTCACCTGTCTTGTTGTTATAGGTGATGTGGCTGCCCTTTGTGGATTGTTTTTTGCACTGCCACCTGTCCTGCCTTTGCTGTCATTAATTGCTCCATCTCATACATCTCTTTGAGGCCTGCCTGGGGCTGCCTTGTTCTCTGCATGATTGGATGACCTCTCTCACAAACTCTATAATTGTATGGTAGTGTTTACATTTCTCTATCTTACACCCTGTAGTTTGCAAGTGTTATTCTCCCTAATTGGCCTTGGTGCTGAGGTTATCGAATAACTGTAGAAGTTTTCTGATACATCTAATTCTCATACTTGGGAGGTTGATGAATCTCTATTGTCCATGTTTTAAAGCAACCCTGTTAGGGGAAAGTGATTTTGGAAGTTTCTTGAACAAAGAACTCTTCTGTGCAAGTCAAACTCATTGTGTTGGAACTTATAAATTGAGCAAATTGTCAGGGGAAGCCAAATTAAGGAACCTTAAGGGTTCAATATCTTTAGAGATTACATCAACAGGGATTTCAATATATTTACTCTAGGGTTAGGTACGCTGTGAGATTAAAATAGCCAAGTCCTAGGTTATGTGCTTGTTGAGGTTTAGTATACTGTTTTCTTTGCCCAACCTCCGAGATGTCTTCCTGGATATGTTTTCCCAACTCCACTTATTCATGCCTTGTGCACGACCTTTTAATTTTTTCCTACACCAAGAGTAGCGAGGTGCATCTACAGTCTATTATGATAGATATGTTGTTACATTTGTCATGTGGGCAATGCTTACATGTTGGCTTCAAAAAAGATATAATATTTATAACAAATAATAGTAAAGACTTAGCCAAATGTATATACAAACAGAAATAAAAATCTTTCTCTCCCTCTCTCTCTATATATATATAAGCAATTTGATATGTACATCTAATATTAAATGGCTATATAAAGAGATAAAAGAGAGACCCAGATTTACACATAAATAGAAATACTGCAACTCTGATATTTGCATAGAAATATTGCGACCCCTTTCTTCATTTGTACCTAGATCCATCTTATGATCCAAAAATTGACATCTCAAAAGATTTGATTCCTCTTGGTACTTAATAGATCCTAAGTTAAGATAGGTCTACACTAATGTATGCATTTGTTGTGTTTGTTGCAACCTTATTTCATGATTTAACTTTAAAGACCAGCCAGACCATTTGCCATCATCATCGCTTGTATTTGACTTGTGTTTGCCTTTGTTGGATAGTTTCCTCATGCAACCTTTCATCATAATCCTTTGGTCTACCTTCCATCTCTTTTGAGTTCTTCAAATCTCCTCTTGCTAATTGGTTTTCCATTTTTAGCACTCATTTCAATAAGTAAAAATTTCACTGTAGATTAAACCATCTCTTTGCTGATTTGTTTTCCATTTTAGTGCTCATTTCAGTAAGTCAAAAAATTCATTGTTTATTAAGCTTAAGTGCAAGCTTTTTTTGTTGTGGAGCCCTTCGAACTTGCAACCATCATGATTAAAAAAAGCATGATCTATTCCATATGGTATGAAGTATTCAATTATGCAGGGGGAACTCTCCTCCAAGTTTTAGGCGTGTGTTGTTGAATTAAGGTTAATTTTGTACTACCCATTATTGCTAGATAATGTCAATTATGTTTTTCTCTGTACAGATGAAGTAAAATAAATTATAGAAATGTGGTTAAAGTAGGTTGTGACCTACATTAAAGTTTGTGGAATTTCAGTTCATTTTTAATGTAGCTAATCCTGACCTAATATTGCAGTGTGAAGCCAAAATTTCCAAGATGGATTCCTAATTCAACCTAACTGAAGTAACCTACCAGTGAAAAATGGCTCCTAGTCTTAGGAGTTAAACATCGAGCAACAAGCTTGACAAAGTTGATGAAATCTTATATACAAACAAGAAAGATCACTCAATATTGTTGTTTAACTCTTATGCATTTTGGAGTTGTGTTCTTGGTATATCAAATTTGTTTTCAGGTTCACAAATATATATGGAACATATGTTTTCGCTGTTGAATATGCTAGTTGGTTGTACTACAATATCTATTGGATGCCATAGTTATGAGAGTCAGGCATGGTGAGGTCAAAGATTATTACTCAACTAGAACTTGGTCTTTGACTTGGCAAAAGGCTTGGCTCAAACTTGGCCTTTGACCTGGTGAACTACTTGGCTGAATAAATAATGCATAAAACATTTATCAATGTAAATACAAACAATTAGACACCACATATGTAAGTTTACTGACTTATATCACTATTCACATGTAATGGTGCAAATAGGAGAAATTACAGAGAGATACATAAAATACAAACTATAAACATAAAATACATTAACAATAATGCTTGGAATGGTCTCCAATGTCCAAAAACGCTTCAAACTATAAAGTAATAAAGACATAATATGTCAGGGGACTTGACCCATGAAAAATATTTATCAATGTAAATACAAACAATTAGACACCACATATGCAAGTTTATTGACTTATATTGCATGTACTGGGGTAAATAGGCAAAATTACATCGAGATACATAAACTATAACCTATGAACATAAAATACATTAACAATAATGTTTGAAATGGTTTCTAAAGTCCAAAAAAGCTTCAAACTATAAACTAGTAAGGACATACTATGTCACGGGTCATGACTCATGATTCATCAAGATCATCAACACATGCTGCATCCTTAGGAATGTCCTTCGGTGAGGACCAACTTTTGTATCCATTGTACTTCTCCCTTGAGGGGGTTACCTCAGAAGGTCCAATACTTGATTCATGCACTTCCAGCAATTATGGGACCCCAAGCCCATCCAAATAAAGTTGTCCCCTAGAAAATATGCTCGATGACTCTCCAAGTCTCCACAATCCAATTTGAGGAGTGATCAGTCCCCTCCAAGACTATGGGGTCCACATGAGAAGTATTGTTAAACCAATTGCCCCCTTGAATTGAACACTGTATTGCACAAATTGATTCATCCAACAAATTTTGTTTCAAACTTTTACTCTTATTTGCGTGAATGCACTCAAACACTGAAAAGTGTTACGTGTTTCGCTGTTGATTTGGATTAAAAGCCTTTGCAACTTAGGGAAATGACTTGCAAATTGGCTCCAAAAATAAGCTGCCAGAAGACAAAGTTCGAACAAATGAGTCAATCTAAGTTTCAGATTATAAAGCACAGAAGAGTTAAAACAAATAACTTAAAAAAAAAAATTAAAACGTACATATTGTTCATTTTTTTCTCGTTACGCTGTAAGTCGTTTACCTCTGAAATGAACTCCCCCAAATGCCATTTTGTCCTAATCATAGCCGTTAGATCTTTTGTTAGATGACTGAAAAAAAAATCATCCATCTAATTTAATAAAAAATTGTTTTTAAACATTAAAATACCCTTTAAAAAAACTCCGCTCGACATCTGTGCGCTTTTTATGGAGGAGTTATAGGTAGAGTCCATTTGAATTCTTAGTGGAGTTTATGGAAATGAACAATGCTCTCTGCTCCACATCTGTGTGCTTTTTATGCAGGAGTTCCAGGTAGAGTCCATTTTAATTCTTAGTGGAGTTTATGGCAATGAACAATGCTCTCCGCTCCACATCTGTTTGCTTTTTACGCAGGAGTTCCAGGTAGGTTCCGTTTGAATTCTTCATGGAGGTTATGGCGATGAACAATGACGACACCAGAATGCTCACAAGGAGAGAATTGTAGTGAAAGGAGCTCAGAGCAATGTGGCGCTAACAACCTAGGTCAATGGGAGCAGGCCCAGGGCTGTGGTGTTGCAGAGCTTCAAACCACCAATGTTGGAATGTCAGAGACATCAATTTCAGCAGCAACAATAGTCAAAGGCCACTGTGAGCATCAGAGGCCAGGGTAGGAAGCGGGGCATGCCCAGGACTGGGGTTTGCGAGAAAATTGCTGCATCAGCAACCCAAGGCCACTGGGAGCTCCACATGCCAAGACATAAAGTGGGGCAAGAAGGCCCGCACTGTGGCCTATGGAATTGCAGTGCTTAAACCCACTAATGTACTAATGTCAAAATGCAAGAAACATCAAATGCAGTAGCAACAAGAGTCCAAGGCCACTGCGAAAACCAAAGGCCAGGGTAAGAAGCGGGGCAGGAAGCCTCAGACTATGTTACATGAGGGCATTGATGGTGGTGTGAAGAAGAGAGGGCGGAAACGCAAGGTCAAAGAGGAGAAGGAAAAAAATTGGGGCATAATTTGGGGTTTTGAAATTAATGAATGCGGGTAACGAAGATGATGTTAATTGACAAGGATCGCAATAAGGAAGCAACCAATGGCCTTTTGGAGTACAGTGCATTGGTTTCGAACGCAGATCCTAAACGACCTACACCACTGAATTTAAGAAACAAGGGGTTAAATATTACCCCAACTCCTAATGTTTTCAAGGTTAAGAATACCAAGAATTTTGTTAGAAAAATGCAGATGGGGGTCGATAGTACATTCCAGCATAGGAGAATAAAATGAAGGAAACATCACAATATTCCAGCATAGGGGAATAAAATGAAGGCAACATCACAAAACACTGTGAATACGAATTTCCATCACTGTAAAAGAAATGACAAAGGCAGAGTGGTTTATTGTTCCAAATGTCCAAAGAAGTATTGTCTTATCTGCATTCAAAAATAATACTAAGGAGCAGGTATATATATATATAGTATATATATATATATATATATATATATATCTATATATATATATATAATTTGGTTCTTTCTAATGGTTTTTCTTTCCATTTATATACATGTACAGAGGGACATTGCGCTTACTTACGGTAACTAATATTTTGCCTGTTATGGCAGGGCAAGCCCTGCTTGTGTTTCCACACCACCACGGGTGAGAAAGTTTTCCTCTGGCACAATTCAATGCCCTTTCCGATTTGCTAACCTCTAATTCCTCTAAGCTTAATATGGGTTTTTAATGGATTTGATATTTGTGCAGGTGGGTACTCAACTCCTTCTAAGCTCAACTTTATCTGTCGCAAATCCTATCGAGGATGAGCGCCCCAACCAACAATTGACTTCCAGGTTTTGCTGCTTCCAAGTTATTGAATCTTGGTCCATCTCATGCAGGCATCTGTTTGTAGGTTTTTCACTGGGTTACATGAAGTTGTTTTTACTGTTGGACAAGGCATGTTGATCAGGTGAGCAATTCATCTGCCTTCTTTGTACAATTTGAGTGGACTTGAACACCCATTTTAAGGTTCTATGTACAATTTGAGTGACCTTGAACACCCATTTTAAGGAAGCTTTCTGCATTTAGAATACTTTCGTTTATTGAAAACTAAATAAAAGGCTGGATTTTATCGATATTAAATGTTATATAGAGTTCCACATAAAGTAAAGCCGTGTGTTGTAGATATTAGGTTTTAGGATTAGTCGCTTCCAATTATGGCAATTGATGTAGAAAAGGATATAATTTCTAGCACTCTTGGGGGAACAACGCAACTGATATTTGGGAATCCCTTTGACACAATTAAGGTGAAGCCCCAGAGTCAACCATTGCTTCTTCCTGGCCAACATCTTCGCTATGTTGGTGCAATCGATGTTTTCAAGCAGACCATTGCCAAAGAAGGCCTCACAGGGATGTACAAAGGAATGGGAGCCCCTTTGTCCACTGTTGTAGCTTGCAATGTAGTTGTGTTTAGTGCAAGAGGTCAGATGGAAGCCTTATTTAGGGTTGAGCTTGGTTTTCCACTGTAGGGCAGCAGGTGGTGTGTGGAGAAGGGGTAGTGATTGCTTATCTTTCTTGACTTTCCCAACTAAGCTTATCAAATGTAGATTGCAAGCTCAGAGTGCTTTGGCTACTGCTTCAGTTGCAACTTTAGGGGTAATAAGAGTGACAAATTCTATTAAACAAAATGGCCTAATTGATGTAGCTAAGCATGTCTTAAGATCTGAAGGAGCCAGAGAATTGTTTAAGGGATTTATCCTACTTTATTAAGGGATGTATCTATAAATGGCATTGCATATGGCGTGTATAAGGCTATGAAGCCGTTCATGGTATGACAACATGATGCATCTCAATTGGGCATGGGTACCCTGCTTGTTTCTAGTGGGATTTCTGGCGCTTCTAGCTGGACACTTGTATATCCAACTGATTCTTTGAAGAGTTGAAGAGTTTCATTCAAATTTATGAATTTCACCATCCAAAGTATGTTGGTACAATTAATGTCGTCAAGAAAATTTCTGCTTTAGAAGGGCTTGAAGGCTTGTCTAAAAGGCTTGGTCAAAGCCATGGCCAGAAGTGTTCTTGCCAATGTCGCCTACTTCCTTGCTTATGAGGTTACCAGCTCGAGCTTGGGATGATGGGAACTTAAAATCAACTTGTGTCTAGTTATAGGAGTTCAAAAGAAACAAAGAAAATTGGGAAATGGCATGTTCGTTATTTGAAAGTTGTTTAGGGCTCATCTTTTATTCTCCATTCTTGGTTTGGGTGAGCTCTGTTGTCTTTGATTTTATTCTGCTGCATAAATTTATAAAGGGTTTCCATCTTCCTCTCTCATTAGGCATAATAGATGGATGTTCAATGTTCTCTTTGGTGCCTGTAAACAATTTACAGTCGTACCTCTATTCGGTTTATACACGATTGAATCGAAAAGAAAAAGCATGAGGGGCCTTCTTCTCAGAAGCGAGTAATTCTGAGAGTGAAGTGCATCTGGTTAATCAAGTATGTATCTATAAGATCGTTGGCTTTTCTCTTTGAATTAGTATAATCTATTATATATTTGCAAGTTCATTTTCCCAGGTGGTTAGATATAGTAGCTTGTAATTGGACAATTTAATGGAAAATGCAAACACATGCGATATCATTTCTTCTTTACAAGTTAGAACAATTCACTTTCCCACAAAGCTACAAGTTAGAATAGTTCACTTTCCTGTGTGGCTACAAGTTAGAATAGATCACTTTACCGTGTAGCTAGATATTATAGCTTGTAATTGGACTATTTAATGGAAAATGCAAATGCATACACCATCATTTCTTTACAAGTTATGTACTCTAATGCTGGGATGTCAAAATTGTAATGCAATAATTTCTTGTTAGGTTATTCATGGGACCTGATGAAATCACAGATATTGCACTTCCTAGATTTGATGGCACAGGTGTTGAAATCTGTATGCTTGCTGAAATATTGAGGAGGTCTGGGACACTGATTGGCATTGATATTGTTAAGCATCGTCTAGCAGCATGTCACACTATGTTCCAAAAGACTGTTGTCGACCTTTTGTTATTGATGGGAATTCATTTTTTCTTTTACTTTAAAGAAAATGTACAGGACTATTAGGCAACATTTAACATGAAATTACTGGAAAATAATTTCATTCTACCCAAGAGATAATAATTAATGGATCAAATGCAACAAATCTTCAAGCTATCTACTATGGCGAGTTTGGTTCACCTCAAGATGAGTCAATTGATATTATCGTGAATGGGCATCCAAAAGGACATGGAGAGAGACTCCATGATTCAAGAAAGGGAAAATCCTTAAATAAATTCAAATAAAATTTTGGAACACAAGGAACCAAAGTTAATATTCTATGGTAAATTCTCTAGAATTTTTGTCCTTGGAATATCAATTGTATTTTGAGACTGTAGATGGATCAAGGCTTTAAAGGCATGACATGATAAGGTTCATGTGGATTCATTCTACAATGCGACTGAGACTACTTTTGAAGGAAGTTTCCTTACCATTGAAGACAAAAATACACATAATAGTGATTTTCATATTGTGGCAATTTAATCAGGGGTTCCAAGGCATCCTTCCACTGGAAAAATATCATTTGATATTTCACAACATCCAAGAATAGTCGAGCTTTTTCTAAATAGTCCAAAAATTGCTTCAGATGTGTTACATGAGATATCATGGGAAAAGCTTGGTTGTTACATTTCAGAAACAATAATTGGATCAATGGATCAATTTATCTATGGAGATATTGACCGAAACAAATTTGTGCATGAGTTCAAGCCAACTTTCGTGGAGGATTAAGAGAAATGATGAAGTTGCAACCATTCATATTCAAACTTCACCATAAATTGAATGTTTTGATAAATACATTTCTAAGAAAATATCTTCTAGGGGATGACAAGAAAGAAGATTCTAGGGCCACTAAATTAGGTCACATGCACCCAACATTTCAATTTTTTTCTTTCCAGTGATTCTTAATCCTCTTCACTCAATATTACCAGTAGTCTCCACAAGAACACAAGCCGAGAGACAAATGTGGCCTATATGACTACTGATAAATCTGTTTTGCTGAAACCACACCTAGAATCCAACACCCCATTAGTGCAATGTGTTGTTTATTGAATTTATAGGGCTGATTTGTGAACTACATTGCTGACCTATAGGTTTTAGAGCTATTGAGTGCATCTTTTTTTCTTCAATAAGAAAAAACCCACATATTTTCATTATCAAAAATTAGTTACATATTCAATAGTTTTTATGTCATCCCCATACATCTTTGATCCCTTTATTATGCCCCTCAAAATTATATCTTATTTCATCATTACATATAAATAATATATATATTGAAAAGATCTACCTTTCCATCTTTACCAATCTTCCTAATCTACCTTACCTTGGTTGATCCTATTTAAAATATCTAAAAGTTTTCTTCACAAAAAGAGAAAATAATCTTTTTAAGTATCCACAATATCAAACAGTAGTTTATAAAAAATGTCTACGAGGATCCTTTAGATTTTTATACTTCTGATCTTTGAAATGTTTCATTATCAAAAGCAGGGTAATTAATCATACCCAATAATCCACAACGTCCATCCTTAGATAGGAGATTTTCCACACATTTTTTCTCCTTGTAGATGAGTGAGAAGGATAATCTCTAAAAAGATTTGATTAATGTTCTAATCCATTCAATCCAATGAGTAAGTTATGGAAAAAAGAAATTAGTTAGAAATGAACATGTTAGCATTGCTTTGCAAAACAATCATGCAGGGATTGTGTCTGATTCTCTACAAAGTGTCTCTACAGATGCATGAACACCATTTCATACAATCAAGTTGAGTATAAGAATAAAATATATGAGTGAAAAAAGAATATACCAAGGTGCAATTGATCTAAAACATGACAAAAGTGTTGGAAATATCTGTGAGATTTTGGAAAAATTATTTGACATAACAAAGCTTACCAGTGAAGAGGATGGTGAAGAAGTTGGTAAATGGGTTCTCTTTTCCACCATGAGACATATTTCGAAAGATCTTATGGCAAAACAATAAAAAACACTCTACATCTTGTTCCAGTTGGACATATTGTTGAACTATGGGATATAATCAATTGCAACATATTACACACTATCAACAAGGTTGTTTTTCAAAATGACCTGAAATGGAAGCATCTTGAAACTTTAATTAAGTCATGCATCCCATGCCTTCACTCACTTATCAACAAAACAATTGTTGAAATCATACTAGAATCAAGTCACCTCAGAAAGTTGATTGTTATATATGTTGGAAGACAACTAGAGATTTGTTAGCCTTTTGACTAGATATTCAAATCCCACCCCAATGGAGTGTGCCTAGGTGGGGAGTACACTTCTTTGTTGGATTAGAAGAGCATATACGTCTCGTTGCAATTTTCAAATTTAAAGAGGAGGAACATTGTCTTTGTTGGATTAGAAGAGCATATACGTCTCATTGCAATTTTCAAATTTAAAGAGGAGGAAATTGATCTCCTACGCACATTCTTTCCCACATGTGAGGACAAATTCTTTAGTTATCCATGAGAACCAAATTGTTTAGACATTGAGATATATGCAATACTATAGAGTTCCATTGCTTTTCCTAAGATACCCCTTCGAAGAGTCGATGGCTCAATTGCAGTTTTACAATTATTGGAAACACAATTTGTGAGTTTCATCAATTATGCATCATTGGTTTCTACATATGCTGTAAGGCATAGGTGTGTTGCTTTGGAATTCTAAGATTTTTTTCTGGACTCCACCATGTTCAAGGCCCTGTTGGAGTGATCAATGCATCAAAATATTGTTACCTAGAAGGATTTGATGCAATCAACAATGTTGATGTTGGGAAATGGTTTGGAATACCTCTTTGAGGGACACACTGTCACACTTTTGTCAGGTTATTCATGGTACGTGATGAAATCATCGATAGGGCACTTCCTAGATTTGATGGCATGGGTGTTGAAATCTATATGCTTGCTGAAATTTTGAGTAGGTCTGGGACACTGATTGGCATTGATATTGTTAAGCATCGTCTAGCAGCATGTCACACTATGTTACAAAAGACTGTTGTCGACTTTTTGTCATTGATGGGACTTCATTTTTTCTTTTGCTTTAAAGAAAACTTACGGGGCTATTAGGCAGCAGTTAACATGAAATTACTGGAAAATACCTTCATTCTACTCAAGAGACAATAATTAATGGATCAAATGCAACAAATCTTCAGGCTATCTCCTGTGGCAAGTTTGGTTCACCTCAAGATGAGTCAATTTATATTATCGTGAATGGGCATCCAAAAGGACATGGAGAGAGACTCCATGATTCAAGAAAGGAAAAATCCTTAAATAAATTCAAATAAAATTTTGGAACACAAGAAACCAAAGTTAATATTCTATGGTAAATGCTCTAGAATTTTTATCCTTGGAATATCAATTGTATTTCAGACTGGAGATGGATCAATGCTTTAAAGGCATGATATGATAAGGTTCATGTGGATGCATTCTACAATGCGAATGAGACTACTTTTGAAGGAATTTTCGTTACCATTGAAGACAAATATACACATGATAGTGATTTTCATATTGTGGCAATTTAATCAGGGGTTCCAGGACATCCATCCACTGGAAAAATATGATTTGATATTTCACAACATCCAAGACTAGTCGAGCTTTTTCTAAATAGTCCAAAAATTGCTTCAGATTTGTTACATGAGATATCAGGGGAAAAGCTTGGTTGTTAATTTTAGAAACAACAATTGGATCAGTGGATCAGTTTATCTATGAAGATATTGACGAAAACAAATTTTTGCATGAGTTCAAGCTAGCTTTCATGGAGGCTTTCATGGAGGATCAAGAGAAATGATGAAGTTGCAACCATTCATATTCAAACTTCACCATAAATTGGATGTTTTGATAAATACATTTCTAAGAAAATATCTTCAAGGGGATGACAAGAAAGAAGATTTCAGGGCCACTAAATTAGGTCACTTGTGCTCTTCATTTCAATTATTTTATTTCCAGTTAATTGTTGTAGGTAAAGAATGCTTGAAAATGAGGAAAACACAAAACCACAAGATCTTGCATATACTAGTGGTATAGGTTTATAGGACTTTCTCAGTATACATTCTCAAAATCACCTTATAAGGATAACTTAGAAATGTCAGCATTTTTGCAGGACAACTATCGTGGAAATATCCAAAAGGAAATAGTGATTTATGTCACAGTATATCCCTGATAGTTAAATTGAAATATTTGAACAAGATTTCAAAGCTTGATAGTGAACACATTTTGGAAAAGATGGCTTTGCTCTCTTAGGCTGTCGGCTCAAAGCGACCATCACATGTTACAGGGTATTGTTTATTGGTGGATCTTTGGCTTCATGGTCTATAACTACATTACAATTTCTGGATGTCACTCATGTTCTATGCTTTTATGCTAATTGATTTAGTCAATCAGAAGCACAATATCGAGACCTTTTTGAGTATAAAAAAAATTAGGATGTACAATGTTGATGATGCAAATATTAGCTATATTTTTCAAGATGCATCTAATTTCATAGAGAATGTTGAAAAAATGGGGGATTTGATTGTTGATTACATATGGTAGTGGGTGAAAAATAGATTGATTTTCCTTGAGTTGATCAACCATTTCCAATTGGGAAATTTCCTCCACGAAGAAACAACAATTTTGATATTGCCTTGTTTTTCCTTATCATCCAACATATAGGAAGAGGCCCTTGTACACTGAAGATGGTGAGCGTGCTTGATCATTTGAATTCAAGGAACTGTAGATCTCACATGTGCGATAGGTTTTAATATGATAACAAATTCTTAGTTTGTAATTATATCAGGCTTGGATTGTCAGTAAGTGAAATCATATTAGTGTTGTAGATGGTTTTTTTGTGGGCATACATCCCTTCATAATGATCTTTAGTGGAATCCTCTATTTCAGGGGAGCCACTTTTGGGGTGTATAGCTACGTTGGTTTTCAATTGGTGAAGACTGCATTCTATTTAGCAAAGCATTTGTGACTACTTGTGTCAATTTCATAGAGTTTGATCTGTATGGAAATAGAAACAATTTGTATTGTCCAAACATATTCATTCTAATGTTTTTAATACACTTCGTCAAACTACTAACAATTTTAAGGTGAACAAAAATCAAAGCACTCCAGGTTGCTTAGTATTCCTAGCATAGTGGTTTTCTTTGTTTACATGTATTTCCATGATTTGGCAGACATTTATGTTGCACCGGTTGTGAGTTATTAATGGTTTCAGATGTGGATTAGGATTAAATAGCTCTTCAAGGAAATGTAATGGTATCATGAATTGCATTTGAAATATTTGTCTGGTGAGGCTTAGTTTGATGTTGAATATGTGTATCTTTGGATCTCAAAATCTGGAACTATATTTTGTTAGGTTTTTATTATAAACAATGACTGGAAAACTTCACCTCTTTTTTATGCATGTCATGACGTGGGTGTCGTTTGGTATTGTGTTGTGATCCATGACTCGCATAATGTGCTAACCAGGGGTTGCTTTAGCATGATAAATGTGTGGTTGAGACATACAATGCTTGCTATTTTGTTTTGATTATTTTACTTGTCCTCTGGAAGGAACTTGCAAAAGAAGAATGGAGATCAAGATGGGAAGACCAACTCTACAATTTAAAGCAGAGAGCTAATGTTAGAGATGCGGGTCAAGCATCATCTTGGGGTGTCAAAATGTGCCAACAGAACTATTCGACTTCTTGCTTTTCTAGATATATAGCGGGCAAAGCGAAGAGAGGCTTTGTAACCAGGAGAATATGCATCAGCTTCAGACCTTTTCTGTTGTGGCTTGCTCTGTTTATACTTACCCTGTTGCATTGTATGCTTGTTGATATGCAAGTTAATAATTGAGAATACTTTGAAATTGGTTTCAAAGTACGAGTTTAGTGAATGTCATGTTCTAAAGCTTATTGTGTCCACTCTATTCAGAGATATTTGAGGCTAAGGATGTGTTGACACTTTAGCCTTTAGGTGAAGGCTTATCATCCAAATATCATATTGTATCTACACTTTCTTTGTATCATAAATATGCGGTTTCACTAAGATCAATAATTTTCATACTGGAGCAATGCCAACGAATTTGGGACTTTATAACCTGAATTATAGTAATTACCACTGCTGATTTGATATGTCGGGTCTTAGGCCATCCAAACCAACTTACAATTTTAGTTAAAACTTTACAATTTTCCTTGGAATGTAAATGAATGGAATGTCAACTAAAGCAAGAGGCTTACGGGACTGTACTAAAGTTTTCTTGGTTGCTTCCTTAAAGACTATATGTTATATAAGAATCACAAATTGACAGAATGAGTTCAACCAGACCAGGAGGCTTGCAATATTGCATTGAACTTTTATTCTTGCGTCATTTTAGACAATATATGTCATATAAGCATCACAAATTGATAGAATGAACTACTGGTAATGGAGTTGAATTAGACATGCAGGTTACATTTACTCTGATATGATAAACTTCTTGTGTACGGGTGTTTAGATATGATTTGATGTGCTACTAGTGTAAGAGTGGTTATTGTCATTGTAAGGAAGGTGATTATACCAGCAAATTTTTTATTAACTCGGCAGCAAGTGTGGCCTCCGCTTGTATGGGAATAATACAATGAAATGTTGCTGACTATCACCATTGAGAACAACCCACGGCCATAACATCAATTATTCTTAATACATACACATTTTTCTTGTAATTTTGCCGAGCCCACCATAGAATTTATGTGCATGTTGAAGGTGGTTTCTTATTTCAAATTGGGGAACTTGGCTTAAAATTTTGAGTTTTAAACTTAAATCCTATTTCAATGAGCTGACTACACATCTAATTTGTTGAACTTCAACCTTGGGAACTAAAACGGATGCTCACTCTTTTTGTTGTGTCGTTTGTTTCTTCTTTCTAAATGATGATGTGCCCAACCACATACTAGCACTTACAATAATATATTCATCCAAATTTTTCATATGTTTGCTTAATATTTTGTGCACTGTATGGGCTGCGATAGCCTTTTAATTTTTGTACACTTAGACACTCTTGGTACTGCCAAACGGTACTTTGAAATATTGTTTTTATAAAATAATAGCTACATTGCACAAGCATCTAGAATGCTGGAACATTGGGAAGGTGGATATGATTGTTTATAACATCAAGGTTTCTTCACATTGCACAAGTATCTAGAATGCAGGAACATTGGGAGTTCTGATATGAGGGTTTAGAACACTAAAGTTCCTTCCAAATTTACAATAAACGTCAATTTGGGAGTGGCAATACTATAAATTAAATAATTATGAAAAAATATTCTAAATCACAATACATCTTATAGTGAGTGGTCCATTAATATATATCATATTTCAATTTATAAAATGTTTGAAGGTATTACTTACCAATGTTTAGATTACATTCATACACTGTTTGAAGGTATTACTCACCAATGTTCAGTTTACATTCATACTCTGTTTGAAGGTATTACTTACCAATGTTCAGATTACATTCATACGCTGTTTGAAGGTATTACTTACCAATGTTCAGATACATTCATGATAGATGAATATAATCCACGTATATTTGGTTAAATTCAAAACTGACTAAAATATAATGCCAATATTGGAATGTTATGCTTCTTATAAATGCGTATACTCTAATATTTATTTCAATCAAAATGTAGGCTATTTCTAAACTATTTTGTCTCCTAGGAATGCTTCAAATTTTAGTATTTAAATTTTATTTCAATCAAATGCCTCCTATCCGTTGGAAATGCAATATTCTATATGCTATAGTATATCAGAATTTACTGTGTTAGTATACTCAACTATTCAACAAGTTACAAGTAACAAAAGTCAGCTACTGTTTTCTATAACTAAAGCCTGGAAAGTAAACTTCACATGTTAGTATACCCAACTATTCAACAATTAACAAGTAACAAAACTCTTCTATATATAAAGCCTGGAAAGTAAACATCACACGTCATGTTATAAGCTATAATATTTTTGCTTTAGCAGACCATATAGGCAATTATTAAAACCACAACGGAATTTAAGAAACCATGCAGTGTAACTTACAACACTACAGAGAATCACATAACAAACTTTAGTGGACAAGCATACCTGGGAAATGCTAGTTTCGGAAAGTAACAAATATGTTGAGATGACCAAATGGTGGAAAAATGCCTCACATAGTTTCTCATGATGTACTACCAAAATGCTCTTCAATGCATCTCTCTTAGCTATGACTCTTCAATGTGCCTCATCCCTCAATCAATTGTGACTACTAAATACACCTTGGTTCTCCTCACACTAGACTCACAATGTTGCTTTACTTACATAATGACTAATAATACAACATGATGTGAAATGCCAAAAAGTACCTAACAAATGTGTATTCTCCATGATGAAGTAGCTAATTTATAGATAAGAACTAACACTTTAAAACTGTTTTATAGTTTTTTGGAAGCATCATGAAATTGACAATGAAACAGTGAGAAAACATCATCAAGAATGCAAAAATTTAGGGCCTATGAACTTGAAAGCTTGTAGGTGATTTTGTCAAATTGAGAAAGCGTGTATTGGAAACTCGATTTAAAATGTTACCAAATTCCATTCCTGGGTCTCGAAGCTTGCAAGTTCTCTATTATTCATGATGTAGTAGCAATAATCTCTGTTCTTCATGATGGAGTAGCTATTTTATAGATAGAAATTAAAACATATTAAATTGTTTTGTAATTTTTTTTGGAAGCATCATGAAATTGGCATTGAAACAGTGAGAAAACATTATCAAGAATGAAAAAATTTAGGGTCCATGAACTTGAAAGCTTGTGGGTGATTCCCATCAGTTTGTATTGGAAACTCCATTTAAAAATGTTACCAAATTCCATTCCTGGGTCTTGAAGCTCCTGAGTTATGTGCTGTAGTTTTTAAGAATATTTAATATCCTCATGGCTTATATTACTATTCCCTGAAGAAGGAATCTTCCATAATAATCCTCTATGCATGTACGCATTCATTTGAAACTTTGATGTTCAATCATGCTTCCCTTGTAAAATGTTACCAAATACCAAATTCCATTCTTGGGTCTTGAAGCTCCCAAGTTCTGTGCTTTAGTTTTTAAGGACATTTAATATCCTCATGGCTTATATTACAATTCCCTGAAGAAGGAATCTTCCATAATAATCCTCTATGTGTGTATGCATTCATTTGAAACTTTGATGTTCAATCATGTTTCCCACACAAAGGTAGACCATTTTTTTCCAGTCTTATTGAAAGAGGTCACAATTTTCTCTGGACGACAAATTCCAAAATTTGATTGTGGAAGTGTTTAAATTGTTTTTGGATCGTTGAAATGGATTTAGCATCCATCGTGAATGCCCGAGTACCTAAAATATTGAAGCTTAATCATGCTGCAATTTTTATTATTATCATGATGGCTCCAACAATTTTTCATGCATTTTCAAATATGGAACGACGACCATGATGTTGTTCACAATGTTGTATCGTTTCTTTCACCTCTTCCATTACAATATAATAGTATTTTCTAATAACACCATAAATAGGTAGGATATGGAAAAAAACGTTTAAAATAATGTACAAAAACATTTTTACATAAACAAAAACAACTACATGGATAATGGATAACCTCTACATGACATTACTATTATTTACCAAATAGCCATATTCAAATACACATAACTAATCATTTCAGGTATAACTCATTATCATCCACCCTAGCTTTCAACAATGTCCATTCACATGTTGCTATTTTTCCACACACTACTATTATTTACAAAATATCCATATTCAAAATACACGGAACTAATACTTTCAACTCTAACTCATTATCATCCACCCTTTCTTTCAACAATGTCCATTCACATGTCGCTATTCTTTCACAAACAACTATTATTTACAAAATATCCATTTCCATAATACACATAACTAACTATTGCAATTGTAACTCATTATCATCCACCCTTGCTTTCAGCAATGTCCATTCACATGTCCCTATTATTCCCCACTCTATGCTATTCTTCCCCACTCTATACATGTCCCTATTCTTCTCCACTCTATGCTATTCTTCACCACTCCGTGCCTTATGGCGTTTCCTTTGCAACATAAGGTGCAAATGCTAGTTATCCTCCATTTTCAAGATTAACTCAATAATTTGTTATAAATAGGAAGGTTTTTCATTCATTCTTCACCATGATTGTAATCATCATCAACATTATTGTCTTTGTTTTGTTGAGCTCCCATTTTTAGTTCACTACTTTTGTCTAAGTTTTTCACATATTGAGAGAGAGAGTCATTTTCTGAAGCCTCAAGGAAATCAAAGGACCCATCACATGCAGGAGGACTTACAAGCCCATCTTTAGATCTCCTTCTCTAGGTGTTATTAATAAAATATTTATTGATTCAAAAAAGCATTTCTGACTAGGTTATTATAAAGGATATTTTATATTGTTTCTTTCTATTCTAGATCGTATCTACTTTTGCTATAAGTTTTCTATTTGTGTCACGATATCTGAATCTAAAACAACCATCAACTTGTTTTTAGGGTCATTTCTCATCTACTGACTCAAGTGAAGTATTTCTTGCACACCTTCCAAGAATTTTCACACTAAAATATTGTCTCAAAAGAAGGTATCAAGATCGACCCATAGTTCATAGAAGCTATTTCAAATATTAGTTTACCTCAGAAGAATAAAAAGATACAATCCTTCTTGGGTAAGATTAATTTCTTGTGCAAATTTATTACAAATTCTGCAAAACTCTTAAAGCATATTACAAGTATGCTTTAAAAATATAGTGAAGTCAGCCAGAATCTAGAAGTGCGTGAATCACTTGAGTAGATCAAGAGAGCCATTCTGGAAACCTTAGTTCTAGAAAGTCTTGATTTTACTAAAGAATTTCAGTTTTTCTCCTTTGCATCTGAAGACAACATAGGGGTAGTTCTATTGAAAAACAATGAAGAAGGGCATAGACAAACTATAACTTTCATCAACTTTTCTCTAAGAGATTTTCAATTGAAATAAATAATGCTAGAGAAAAAATCAGACACTATCATAAAGGATTTTAAGGAATTTTAGGAATACACCTTGCACTAAAGGGTTATAGTATATGGGCCATTAGTAGTGGTGAAGGAAATTCTTGTTCAACCCGATAGTGATGGCCAACAAGGGAAATGGATAGCAAAGCTTCAAGAATATAATGTTGAGACAAAGCATACGAAGTTGGTAAAGGGTGAAGGACTATCCAAGTTGCTAAGGAGAATCATATTACACTTGGAGCATCCACTAGTTAAGACCTTTGTAATATTAGAGGAGAGGAGATTCCACAAGAAATTCCTCCTTAAGACAAAGACAATCCATAAGAACCTCTTCATCTTGGAGGACAGAATTTACAATAACTTATCTTTTTAGTAGGAAGGAATCCACAAGAACCCTTACCACTAGAAAAAATTAATCCACAAGAATCCTTCTTGGAGGACCTCTCAACATGCCAAAAGTATCCATGGTATTGGAATATCATATTCTTTTTCCAAAATCTAGAATGTTCACTTGAGCTACCGAAGGAAAAATTCATATCTTTAAAATTGAAATAAATAAAATACTGCATTCTAGCCATGGGTGCTTCACTAGGGGAGAAACATCACACCACATCCATTCATATTAGGGGATATATATTAAGTAAAAAATGAGATAACATATTAAGCATATGTTAGGGGGTAAAGGGTTTTTATATGGACAATTATAAAAAATGGAGCTAAAAGTTAATGAAAAAATATAAAGGGGTATGAAAAATGTTAATAAAAAATGGACATCTACAGTATTTAGTGAAAGTAGGGGTTTTTTAAAATGAGAAGGTGTACTGGATTCATATTGGTAGGGATTAAATAATGTTATTTTTAGAGGTATTTTCCAATATGTAGTAAAATTACGGGTATTGTATAGCGTGCCACGAACGTAGGTGATATGTCAAAGGTTCATTTAGTGAATCCCATGTGATTCTCACTGAGGGATTTTTCTAGAAGGATCTTGCTAGAGTTCTACTCACTTTTCGAAGACCAAGAATTATAAATCACATAAGAATTCCATTGAGGAGCATGCAAAGGACATCATTCATGGAAGGTAACAACTCACAAAATATTGATGTAATGATATTATTGGCCCTCCATCTTCAAGGATGCGAATGATGTTGTTCAAGAATATTTATAAAGTCAGTTATTTATAGGAAAGAAAAAGCTTAAGTCCTTTTCACTAAAGTCAGTCCATGTCTAGGCTCCTTTCCAGTAGTAGTGATTGGATTTCATCAGGAAAATACCAACTGAAGCGAGCAAGACAAATACATTCTCATGGCCACTTATTACTTTGCCAAGTAGGTGGAAGTTATCCCAACACATAAGGTTGATGAGAATGCAGTTATAACTTTCTTGGAGGACAATATCATTTCATGATTGGGGTGCCCCAACAAGATTGCCACAAACAACACTCAAGCCTTCAAGTCCTTCAAGATGCTGAATTTTTGTCAAGATTACAAGATATAGTTGTTGCATTCCACAACTTATTAGCCACATGGAAACAAGCTACCGGAGTCAACCAATAAGAGTTTGGTGAACATTATCAAGAGAATGTTGGATAACCATAAGAATAATTTGGATGCAAATCTCAAATATGTCGTATGTGAAGACATAATAAATACTAAAAGAGCTACTGAAACATATTTGTACCAAATATTTTATGGAATGGAGTAGTATATCCTATGAATATCATGTTGAAAAGAGTAAAATTATTGCAAGGGGAAACACTAGGTACCAACCCAGTGTAGAGAAGGAGCTATTAGATGATAAAGGTTCAAAACTAGAGCGATGAAGCCTTAGCCAAAGCTGAAGCTCAACAACAGAAGGTAAAGGTTACCTTTTATAAGAAGAAAAAGGAGCAATACCCACCAGCTTGTGTCCTTGTGTTGAAATGGAGCTAGCTCAGAGCTGATAAGGGAAAACGTAAGAAGTTTGATAATCTATAGATTCGCCCTTTAGGGTACTAGAAGTCTTAAATAACAACACAAATCAGATGCAAAAAATAGATGGATATCCTCATGGGAGTCCTATAAATAAAATTTTCCTCATGAATTTCTTGAACTAACAGAAAAAAACAATAAAAGGAAAAGAGTTGTTAAAAAACAAAAACAAAAAAATACAGCTTAATGCTTTATATTTCAGTGTTGCTTTCCAATAATGCATGAGAAGAAAACAAATATATTCTTGATTTATCTAGATACCGCATCACACTGGTTAAGGAGACACTAGAATTGTAAAGTTCTCAATAGAACATAGGGCCCCGTTGTCCCCCCTTGGAGTTGATGTTAGTGCCACAACCATGACACCTCATGAAGCGTAAGTTGAGCACAACACTCAGGTGCAAGTGGGGAGGAATGGTAAACAATAGTGACACTCCCTAACCAAGATTGCGTGAAGTCCCATCGAGCCCGCAACACTGAGATCATTGGAATTGGGCATTGACACGCACACATGGGTGCAAGCACATCGATATGTTGGACAAAATGACACTGCTAGAAATTGTGCACTTCCCCAATTTGACAGCAGAGACGCTGACCCATCCAATGGCCAAGATCCCTCCCACATTACGGCTTAAAATGGGATTTCCACCGTCCACATCATCAATCACATCTGTTGGCTCAACATTTCTCCATACTTCCTGTCACCTACCACCTGCCTCCACTTAGCCACCTGATGTATCTCATTGTCCCACTCCTCCTCATCCACCACACACTCTGCATCACTTGCCAAAATAGGTTCCATATCCTCACATTCTATCAACTCACCACCCTCCATGTCTTCCAACCTAACTACTTGGTATACCACCTTAATGTCATGAAGATTTTAGTAGAATAACTATCTTACATGATTACACAATGGGGAGAGGAGAGTATCGAAGAGTCACAAAAGGCTTTGCATCACATAGATGTGTAGTACATAGCCAATATTGGGGCTGTAGACATGGACGCATGGAAAATGTCCATCACTTCCACACTGCCTGAAAACCTTAAATTGCTAGTAACACTCCACGAGAGTGTGTGCCACATGTTCTCTAGGGCATAATAATTGGTCCACATGGGAGACACTCGTTCTACCCCACATCCTACTAGTGTAATATGGTGTCAACCCCCAAGTCAGCCTAAACCGGCTATAACACATGAGTCACGAACTATAAAGGAATAATTGAGGTAAATCATTACTCATTTATAGACCAACCATATAATCCATGAACCTCCAAAATAGTTAAGGCCAACATGACCCAAGCGTAAGCTTTGCAAATCTAGGTTAGGGTTTGAATATGCTAGAAATTATTTTCTATAGGGTAAGTTTCACTGTTGTTTTCAGGTGAATTATGTTTAAATATTTCTTCTAGTAGATGAAATACACTTAAGTCATTCAAGAAAATCTACATTGCAGAAGCTCTAAATCACATGAAACATTAAATTATAAGGATAGAATAAAGTTGGGAGCACCCCTAAACTTTTAAGAATTTCATTGTCTAAGGACAAATCCCAAAGTATACTCTCTTCAAGAAAAGTGTCACCATGGGAAATTCAACATAGCTTCATCATGAAACCCTCCCCCCATGACATGTAGACATGTGAAACTCTAATTTTGGCTTCAAAATTCCGAGGTTAATTCATGCCATGACCTATTCTAATCTTAACGAGAATTATACCAAGGCTATAGGTGAAGAACTTGAAGGTGCACAACGGTCATCTCTAGAGCTAAGGAATAATCTGAAGAGAATGGAAACAAAAAATCGTCAAGAAAAAGAGTGTATTAGAAGACAGGAAATTATTTTGTGCCTATAGGCGAAGGATAATGGTGGAAAAATATAAGTCAAATGAACTAGAGAAATGATCTGGGAGAAAGTTATTAAAATGATTATTTAGAAATGGGAGCAACTAGAACTAGTGCAAGAAAAGAGTAAGATGGTCAAGAGAGCTCATAAAGAGATAGAGGCGCTCAAAGAACATTTTGTAGAAACTTCACGCAAAGTCAAAGTAATAGCTAATTTATTGAATCAATTGACCAAATAGGAGGCTAGGAAGGAAAATTTTGATCGCTCCCACTTGAGTATAAATGCTACCCATCTAGATTAGAAGCACAAGATGATAGTGCAGCTGGAGGAAAAGACAAAAATCATGGATTAAGAGGTGGAGAACTTTAAAAAGAGGTTAACAAACTTTGAAGTAGTAGAATGAAAACATTTCATGAATAGAAACCTACAGTGTTGAAAGAATAAAGGGAAAAAGGTTTCATACCTTGCAAAAATACATTATGTTGGTTCGATCATGAAAACTGATGAACAACTAGGAAAACGGTTAACGGGGGGCATAGTTAAGTCCACTTGAAGGTCATTTTAATCATAACCTAACAGCCATAAACATGTATAAAATAGTATATGCACGACTAATACAATAATATTTAATTATAACATGCTACAAAGAGTCCCTTGATAATTTTTATCTTGATGTGAGCAATATGAAAAGCAGTCTACAATTCTATATATTGAAGTTTATAAGTAAACAATATTCTTCTTAATCGGCACGGCCACCGACTGTATTGTAGTAATATATTAATGGTGCTGACCTTATTTGATGCATGTGGATAGTATGTGTAGGTGAAAATTAAGAAGAACATATTTAATATGTATATAAATGTGCTAGAGGAGTAGCAGGGTATAAATGCAGGAGTATGTATGATTCAGAGTTGATTCATCACGCCAGATGAAATAAAGTGTCGATTGAAAGCGTGAAAGATGAGAAGTATTTTCTTTTCGGTCTTAAGAAAAGATGAAATTTCTCTAACAACACGAAGAGTTTAACAAAATACTAAAACCATACAAAACCAACAGAATGGAAAATGTAGCTTATCGATTAATATTTCTTAGTCGTATTAAATTTTTTAATGTTTTCATGTATTGTTACTCAAGAAATATGTACATGATAACTTTCACATAATTGAGTGGAAAATGCTAAAGGTAGAGCAAGAGGAGACCTTTTGGCAGAACCTATTTTATTTTAAACCAAAAAGAGATCTGACTTCAGAATTGAGTTGTTGCTAAGGATAAAGTGCAATGAAAGCCTTTACTTATAAAGAGGATACATGGGAACAAGAATATGTAAAGAAAAAAAGTTATAAAGAAAATTTTTAGAAACAAGAACTGGATAATGAACATCGAAGACAATGTTAATAAGAAGGGAGGAGAATGTATTATCCTGTGGTTGTTGTAATATTATTTTGGTTAGACCGAGTTATGTTAAAAAGAATGGAAGAAAATCTATGAACAACATTGGAATAATAATGTAAATGAATAATTATTAATAAATAAATAAATGGGATACATGTACTTGGGAATGAAACACCTAGAAATGAGATTCTTTCCAAAAGTAAAATCTCATTGGTAAATGAGATTGGATAATTCTTGCAAGATAAGAATTCTAGATGAGATTATAGATAATATTAATGGATAGGAAAGAAAAATCCATTAAGTTTTTTAGCTCGAGAAATATCCTAAGCTTGGATAAGCATATAAGCTTGACTGGAGAGAAATGTAGGCTTTTATGAAAAAACCTAATGAAATAGATAAAAAGGTCCACAAAAGCGGGACACTGGTAAATGAAAATTTATCATGAAAAAAAGGGTATTGAATACCCATTGAAGTGATCAACAAAGGTTGTTAATTCCTTGGCAATAAATTATTAACACAGGGGTGAACGGGTAGATTATTGTTCATGGTTGGGTGATGAAAGCATATAATCTTCCCAAGTACACTTCCATCGGGAATATAGGTTAGAATATATTTGTCATACCAATTGATTTTTATCTTCATGAAGTTACCATCTTAACATGTATTACCATAGGTAGATGTTGGTTCTGATGAGTATGGAAAAGGAAATGTATATAAATAGTTATTTAATTATTGAATGCAATAATGAATTTCTCGATTATTGGGGAACGATATGTATTATGAAATCTAATGCGAGAATGTTGATAAGTTAGATTTATTATTTTGTTGACATGCAAATATTTTATTTGTACAAACTGATTGTGTGATATTTAGATTGTTTTACGTTTACGGTAATATGCACTAGCTACTCGCAACCTAAATTTTCACTGTAAAGAGAAAAATAGAAGTTAAAATGAAATGGTCCCAAAAACTGGAATTAGGAGCGAGAAAGGTAGTGGAGGATATCTACGCGACATGGATCTTTTGTTCTTTGGTGTAGTAGTGGCACGATGGTTATTAATAGAAGAACTGAAAATAAATCCTATATACAAACAAAAGTATCCTAAGTAGAACTATAGTAACGACTGAGATCGGGCTCGTAATGATATTTGAAATTGATTACTTTGGCTAAATCGTTTCAATCCAATTTTTCCAATTATTTAGAAACCCAATAGTTCCATTTGGATTTTAAATCATAAAGGTAAACTTGTTCTAAGTAGTGAGTTCGACTCATTCATGAAGAATATCATGTAAATGCATGAATTAATTGAAGGATAGTTGAGCTTAAAATTAACTTGATTATCAGAGTACAAAGCATGTGGATCTTGGTAATAATGCTTTGATAACCATGAATTAAAAAAGAGAATAGAATAATATTTAAGACAAAATGTACGTAGGCATATTTAAATATGTCCAATGTAAGTATAAGATATTTAAAAATTACCGACTCAAACAAAAATCCTTTGACATTGACAGTCAAGTTCAACGATAGGTTAAGGTGAAATTGAGAAGAAAAAAATCATATGCATACATATACACAACTATAGGATTAATACTGAAAAGAAAACTAAGCCATCTAATTTGCTGCAGCACCGGTGGGGAAATATGTAGCTGCGAAAATCATGGATCATTAAAACACTATACGAGATAAGTACGGTGTGCTGCAATTTCGCACCAGAAACAATATATATTAGAAAAATATAATACATGAAATAGGATTCAGAGTGTGCTGTGTTTTTAAGTATCAGAAAAGGATTCAAATTATTTTCCGTACAGAATACAACAATATTCCTGCTTAAGGAGGGGAGTATACATACAATTCATCACTATACTAACTATGGCAGCATGAAGATAGAGTCGCCTTAATCATGAGTACTTAAAAAAAAAATAAAAGGAAAGTATAACTAGAACTAGTTGTTTGAGAAACAAAACAATATTTAAAACAATTGTAATGATGAGTAAACTGGAAAGTGTCACATGCCTTCACCCAGGAAATACACCTTGGCGGCCATCTAGAACCACTGACGCTACTGCTATTACATGGCTCCCATGTGACAAAGGCAGAGGTGGAAATCACGTATAGGAGGGTTAATTCTTTAAGGCGGAGGTATAGAACATAGGCACACTCAACGAATTTATCATTGTCTAAAAATTCTAGTACTGATATTAATGAAGTTTACAACTATGGGTTGAACGTATATAACATAATAGATAGTAATAAGGTGGGTAGGGTTGCACATATAACTGTATTCGACAAAAACGAGTCCCCATTGTAAACCCCACAACGTATGGGTGAAATAACTGAGAGGGGCGTATAAATTTTAAATATATATAACATAGTGACACTAGAAACGCCCATCATCAAAAGGAATGCGCAACGATGGTTAGGGTGTAGGTAAAGTATGTGGAGGATATAAATATTAAATATGTGATGAGAGTATAACCATATAAAGGTCAACCTCTATATATATGTATATATATGTATATATATATATAAAATCAGAGTGAGACATAAAAATATTGATTAAGAACTCGGATGTATGGAACTAAGGTTGCTACCCAACTATACTATTTATATAATCCTGATATTAAAACAATTGTATGAGAAAAAGTAACTATGTGTGGAACAAAATGATAAGAGCCAATGATTAAAGAATATATATGGTAGCTTAGTTTTATTGAAAAAAAAATATTGAAAAATGGGACATGACAAAGCACTACCAAACATGCAAATATACCTAAGTGCAAACCATAATTTGTGAGAATCAAACTTTAATAACGACACGCAATCAATTCTCCCAAGGAGGAACAATATGTAATGAAATAATTACGCACCTAGAATAATCACTTAAGCTCTTTGATTATCTGTATTTGCACATATCCGTGTCGTGAGTCGGACTTACAAATTTATATGAACAGTTATATTTATATATGAATTCATGCATTGTATCCTTATATAAAACAAAAATTACTCTATGACTTTTTTACTATGCTAGATGTGTTTATTTATAATCGTTCAAGGTGAAACGATGAATGGATGTTACACCGACCCATATCATTAAATGAATATTCCCACACCAAGCCATACTTCCGAACCATTAATTGAATGTTTCTACACCAAGCCATTAATGCTAATACTTCATAAAAGAGGATCCTTGAAGATTTTATATAAGAGTCCTGGAGTTACGTAAAATTAACCATGGTATCACCAAAATTGATGTGAAGGTAATCACTATCGAAATATCTCTATATATTTTAAAAATAGTATCCACTCGCATTGATGTGAAGGCAGCCAAACTTGATTTCTTAGTTCGAGGAGGACCGTAAAGAAGGTAACATCATTTCCAAGGATGGCTCACCTTGTTATGAAACTCTTTTTCTGAACTGAATCGATCCAGGTCCTCTATGATCCTCTCCTTTATCTTTGGCTCTAGAGCCAAAGAATTGAAAGAGGAATGATGCTTGAACGAGACACCACTACATCCCGATACGCCCCTCTATCCTTGGTATAGAGAGTTAAGCCCGTATTTAATCTCATCAATTCAAGTACACTATCTGCATTGTTTTCAAACAATGTTGACAAAAATAAATTGTTTGGTCGGGCTACCTTTAGAGTATACCTACATTGCTCGTCTTTATTGTTGTGAGATTCAATGTGGTGAGACTACCAACTAGTGGCTCCTTGGAGGAAGTCCACCACCCCCTGACGAGTGGTCAGATAGAATTCTGCAGTGCTTACTTTCTTGGAACGAAATACTATAGTTTTTGGGTGTCGAGCCTCCGCAAGTAGAGGTCCAGGCTAGCATACACCTCATTGAAATTCTCTCCATAACTCCCACTATACTCTAGAATGTCGACATAGTGAAAGGTATCGCAAAACAACCATTTATTGGAGCCCGCAGCAACCATTGCTTCTGGGATTTTACAGAAGAGTGAAGAAGCCTAATAACGACCATATTTTCCCAATACTGTTACGCAACACTCTAAAACTTCATCAAGGGTGGGAGAAATGCGCAAAAGGGAACGATTCCTTTGAAGAGAGGGGGAATGGAAATGTGTTGGCAGGTTAGTCTGATTGCAGCAACTCAATCGTGGAAATGCGAGCGACCACGATCTCTAGAACTAAATTCCATCTGTACTTGGTGATAAAATCGCCAGTCACTTCTTGTGCCAATATCACCACCTACCGTGGCTACCCCGCCTCTATCATGCACCACTCCTCCACTCACTACTCGAAGCCTTTCGGCAGCAGCTCCGCTTCCCACTCCTCCACTGACGCCGCCCCTTAGTCGGTGAGTATCCAGTTGGGTGATCGCAACACCCACACTAATGTTTGCCCGCTTGCACCCAGAGCTAGTGCCAACGCGGGTAATTATTGGAAGGAATTGTCTGTAGTGTGATTTTTTAGAGTTATTGAATTGGGTGAAAATTTTGATGTGAAATTTAAACTAATTTTTTGATTTTATATATGGATTCAGCATCATAAAAAACCCCTAAGGCATTTCTATTGTGCATGGTTTATCTAATTTTATAATTTCAATAAATTTGACTTGGATTTTAGACAAATTAAAAAAAAATCCACCACAAAAACTTCTAAAAAATCACACTGAAAACAACTCTTTATTTGAAATCGCAGGCGCTCATATTCCTCCCGATTTAATTTGAATTTTTAAAATATCCCGCGCCACTGGCCAGGTTTAAAATGCGGTGGGAGCTGCCATTCAATGCATGTTCCAGCAACAACCCATTTACATAAATTAAAACTGCATTAACTACGCTAGAACAACTAAGTGCGAGTGGTGTTGCCGGTAGATGTTGGAAAAATGGATCTGATCCCAGGATGAATGGTGATGGTTTAACATAAATGCTACTATGGTACCATGGAGTCCGACTTGAGTCCTCGATCAATGACCATACATAGAGACCGATGTACTTACGGAACATTAATATGTCAATAACTATATATATAGGTCGCCATAACACTAGCTTAAGCAAAGAAAATGAAAATCCCTTTAACATACATTATTATAATGTCGCAGTCTAATGATTATGTTTTTTTATGTTTTTTTTGGATTCAAATGTATGAAAATTCCAACTATATTTTTTAAAAAATTGGAATTTTGTAAATTAAAGTAAAAATTGTTAAATTTCATAATTAAGTGTTTTAAAATTTTTGATGATGTTAAATATTTGTTGCGATAGACAATATAATTCAAATACTGTTTTTCTTAAAAAAATAAAAAAAAATCAGTCACTTTTAATTGTGCAAACAATTCCTCTCCCTCCATAAACAACTTTTAACTGTGCAAACAATTCCTGTCCCTCCATAAACAACTCCCATTATAATTGTTCTACTTTCCGTCAACGTTAACCATCAATATCTAGAGTATTTAACTGTACTTCGAATTTTTAAAAATCATAAAAGATATTATATTTATAAGCCTGTTATAATCTCGAAGTGGGTAATGCACGACGCTTTTAATGTGGAATACTTCGAATCTCATAATGTCACAAGTGCGTAGTGCAAATCACTCAAATCCTTCTAAGAATATTATATTCTCATCGGCACACAACGTGAACACTTTGGAGAAATAATACGTAGAACATTTAATTAATGGTCGTATTGCATGCAGCTGAACTAACGTATCTCTTAAGGACCGCATTATATTAGAATGCTTAACGAATTGACAACACAGAATGTTTTATCAACTAGAATTAGTACCTTCATTCCTTTGAATAGAAGAATAAGCTTCTTATTCCTAGAGGCAATTTATTTTAGGTTTATCACCACTAATTTTTATATTTTCCTTTCCATTGGGTTTTATTATTATTATTTTTTAATGTATTCGGATTTTAGATTTTTCTTTTAATGTATTCGGATTTAAAATGAATTTAAGTGTGTTTTTTTAGAGGACAATTTATTTATGGAGAGATATATATCAATAATTTTCTTATAATTTTTTTCAACAACGTATCAAATTTTTAAAATTAAAAAATATATAATTTTTAATATAGATTTTAATATATCATATATTAAAAAATAAATTAAATTAAAAAATAACAAGTAATCTATATTTATATGAATAATTAAAATTTATGAGATAAATTAGAATATATTAATAAATTATTTTTTAAAATTATTGATATGATTTTTAATTTATTATTTCTATTTTGATTTAGATTTTTATATTTTTATAATACAATAATAATTTGATATTTTAAATAATGGTCTTATTTGACATTAAATTGGAAGGAAAAGCTTTCATAACATTACATTGAGAATAATATTTATATTAGAATATGTACTATATTTTTTAATATAAAACTATAAAAAAAAATTCAATTCCAGGTTATAATGTAACAATTTTAAAGAAAATTAAAGTAATGAAAATTTGTAAAATTATCACTATTTAACAAATGAATATAGTAAAATAATGTTATTCATATACATGATGTGGAAATCATTCTATGTTCAATTATCATATAAAATGAAAACAAAATTATATTAATAAAAAAATTATTTTAATGTAAATTTAATATTCATATTAAATAGTATAATTTTAATCAATTTTATAATAAGAAACAATATTTAAATTATTATTGATTTTTTATATTTTCACTTTCAATTGCAAGAGGAATGTATAAATTATTTTATTCTTTATATGAAATTGATATATAACAATTATAATAAGTTATTAACCAAAAGAAAATCTATATTATAAATCAAACATTTCAATATGCATATTCTCTATAAGGTTTTAGGGTCAAATATATATTTATGTAAAGAGAGTGAGAGAGTTATTATTCTACTTATAAGTTAATTGAACTAACTCTCTAAGCTATATATATACCCTAGAGAATTAGTTCAATGCCGTGAGAAAATGATCATTTTGGGTCAATTGACTGGTACAAATATTTCGTGGATGTAATAGTCACCCATTTTGTAAGATCAGTCAACAACGTAGAATATATATATATGAAAATATTAATCACAAAAATAATTATTTTTAAATTTAGAGAGATATTATTCAATGGATATATCTTTTCTAATTAGGAATAAAAGGAAAAACTTTTATAATGAAAATATTACGTCTATTGCTCAAAACCAAAATAAATTCATTTTATCTAAAAATTAGCAAGAGCTAAGAAGAAACAAATCTCTCACACCTCTCTTCAAATTATATACTTCAAAAAATATTGGAAAGTTAAAAACTTTAATATTATTTAACAATTAGTAAATCAAAAAATAAAATAATTTTTTACTAATAAATTTTCCAAACACTATAAAAAAATATCAATAATAATAATAAATATTAAAATATAATAATTCTATATATATATAAATATATATATATATATATATATTATTAATAATCTTTTAGCTTCAAAAATTACAGATAAATATATGTACTTTTGTGAAGTTAAAAGTATATTATCTAATATATTTTAATTTTATAAAATTTTTGTTTTAAATGCAATTTAATAATTATAAAAAATATAGATCACTCATAATAAGAAAATATCTTTAAATTATAAAAGTGTTTTATCTTTTTGTTATCATGTATTATAATAAGTAAAGCTAATATGATGCAGGAGCATCCAGCTCTGAGGAGACTTAAAAGGCTGACAGTCTCACGAAGAATTCAGAAACAAATGGTCGTTCGTTTTAGCTGGACAAGTGTTGGGCTTGTCGGTCATTTGATTTTACTTTTACTTTAGTTTTTTTTTTATTATTTTATCTGTTGCAGTTATTTAGGAGACTGATTACAGGACAATTAACTAAATTAGTTCTTTACAGTTATAGCAGTTAGAATTAGTTTCATAACTGGAAAAATAGTTACTTTCTGTTAGAGTAGTTTTTCCAAGAACAGTTGAAAACATTTTATTTAAAAGCAGGAGGGACATCATTGTACGGGCTCTCTCCCCCGAAAAAGAAATAGAGAAAAAAATAATTATCTTTGTTTATCAGAAAAGAAGAACATACATTTGATTTCCTTCATTACTGTAAAAAAAATCGAATCACAAGATTATTCTCTGCCATCAGAATTACAAACTTAGAGTATTCTTTTATTATAGAACTTGCCATCGTGTGTGAAGTGTGTTAACAGCAACGACATAATAGAAAAAGCAAATGGACAAGGTGAACCAAGTACAGGCGGACGACCAAAGTCGATTTGAGTTATAAACCGAGAACGAGGGAACAGTGAAGGGTCCCAGAAGCGACCCACAGACAAAAAAAATTTACATTCGGTAACGGAAAATCTACAGGTACTTTAAGAACTCGACAAACCCTCATAATATTGAATGCATGGAACGATAGTTACAGAGTCCGAGCAAAGGATCATTATAAATCTTTCTTTTATTTTATATATACAATAGCATCAAATATTTGAGAACAGAGACGTGAATTTCCATGCATCACTGATAATAACATATAAGAGCGAGAGTCAAATACTCACTGTAGAAAAGAATCCTTTAAATATATTGAACCGAGTATATATAAAGTACAGACAGAGATTCACTGTTGAATC